>CM064503.1:43014466-43055711 GCA_032716605.1 Paralithodes platypus
GTATGGTTGGGTTTGCTTTAATTACCCCAGAACACAACATAAGTATGGTTGGGTTTGCTTTAATTACCCCAGAACACAACATAAGTATGGTTGGGTTTGCTTTAATTACCCAAGAACACAACATAAGTATGGTTGGGTTTGCTTTAATTACCCCAGAACACAACATAAGTATGGTTGGGTTTGCTTTAATTACCCCAGAACACAACATAAGTATGGTTGGGTTTGCTTTAATTACCCCAGAACACAACATAAGTATGGTTGGGTTTGCTTTAATTACCCCAGAACACAACATAAGTATGGTTGGGTTTGCTTTAATTACCCAAGAACACAACATAAGTATGGTTGGGTTTGCTTTAATTACCCCAGAACACAACATAAGTATGGTTGGGTTTGCTTTAATTACCCCAGAACACAACATAAGTATGGTTGGGTTTGCTTTAATTACCCAAGAACACAACATAAGTATGGTTGGGTTTGCTTTAATTACCCCAGAACACAACATAAGTATGGTTGGGTTTGCTTTAATTACCCAAGAACACAACATAAGTATGGTTGGGTTTGCTTTAATTACCCCAGAACACAACATAAGTATGGTTGGGTTTGCTTTAATTACCCAAGAACACAACATAAGTATGGTTGGGTTTGCTTTAATTACCCAAGAACACAACATAAGTATGGTTGGGTTTGCTTTAATTACCCCAGAACACAACATAAGTATGGTTGGGTTTGCTTTAATTACCCAAGAACACAACATAAGTATGGTTGGGTTTGCTTTAATTACCCCAGAACACAACATAAGTATGGTTGGGTTGCTTTAATTACCCAAGAACACAACATAAGTATGGTTGGGTTTGCTTTAATTACCCAAGAACACAACATAAGTATGGTTGGGTTTGCTTTAATTACCCAAGAACACAACATAATTACCCAAGAACACAACATAAGTATGGTTGGGTTTGCTTTAATTACCCCAGAACACAACATAAGTATGGTTGGGTTTGCTTTAATTACCCCAGAACACAACATAAGTATGGTTGGGTTTGCTTTAATTACCCCAGAACACAACATAAGTATGGTTGGGTTTGCTTTAATTACCCCAGAACACAACATAAGTATGGTTGGGTTTGCTTTAATTACCCCAGAACACAACATAAGTATGGTTGGGTTTGCTTTAATTACGAATCAATTAATCAAGAATGTAGGTATGGTTGAACTTGCTTTTATTGCGGATCAAAGCAGTCAAGAACTTTAAAAAGTATGATTAAGGTTGCTTTATTATGGAATTACCGTTGGGAAGTGACAATCCAGCCAACATAATCAACCTAGTCATGAAGATTCGAACCCATTCCCTCCCCATACCAGAGTATTACGGAGCTGTAACTAACCAAGCTATCGACTCCCCTCCTTTTATTGTCTCGTACTTCCTCCTCCTCCTCCTCCCCCGCTCTCCATAGCAACGTACACTCTTTCTTCCTGTCTAGTCTCTCACATTAATACCTCTTTGATTTGTCCCTCAGTCACTCATCTCCTTTCACACAAACACACACACACACACACACTTCTCTGGTTTTTGTTAAGGGGAGATGGGCCGGTTTTCTGGACCACTGTTTCCCTCGTGTTTAGCTCCATTAGTTTTGATGTTTTAAGACGTTCGGCCCATTACCTTGGCGATTTTAACACCTTTAGCTCCATTTCGTTGTCAATTTTATGACCTATCGTGCCATTTAGGTGTCAATATTTTCCTGGCGAGCGAAAGCGAGCCTGAAATTTCAAGGGGAACCGGCTTTCGGCCGGGACATTTTTCTATCAAAAAATGTACAAATATATCTTGAAGGGGGGTCTAGGTGTTGTTTATCTAAGCTTGATGGAGGTCTACCGAGGAAACTAAGAAATAAAGGAATACATTAATTAATAGACCCAACAAAAAAAAAAAAAAAAAAAAAACGGTCCATCTATAGAGGCGCCTCTCTTTTCAATTCATGAGTTGTGTCCATAATTTAGTCTCTTATTTCCTTCACGTTATCTCTATACTGTATTATCATCGTTTATATAATTGTATAAACTCACTCTCTCTCTCTCTCTCTCTCTCCGCTTTACTACGCATTAGTCATCATTCCTCCTCTCCCTCTCTCCCCTCTCACTCTCACCCCTAAGACGGCTCATGACTTTTCCCCTCGTCTCTCTCCCCTCTCTCTTCCTGTCTTTCTTTCGTCTGTGTGGGTGTGGAGATCGTGTTCGTTCTTCTTCTTTTTCTATGGTGTTGACGGTCATTTGATCACTTGGTTCTCTTATTGGTAGCCATCGTCTTTAGTTTCCATCTTGTCTTATAGTTCTGGTATTTAATGTATGTTTTCCTCTCCAATTCACGTATCTATTTAATTTGCCTTCCTTTTTTATTCTGTCTCGAGTCTGTTAGTCTACCTGCTTGTCTGGTTTGCCGTATTCTTCTGCCTTCTTCACCTCTGTTATTACTATTTCATCTTCCTTCCCCTCCTCCTCCTCGTCCCTTTCTACCTGCTTGTCTGGTTTGCCGTATTCTTCTGCCTTCTTCACCTCTGTTATTACTATTTCATCTTCCTTCCCCTCCTCCTCCTCCTCGTCCCTTTCTTACTCTTCCTTCTCTTGCTCCTTATTCTCCTCCTCTATTATTATTATTATTATTATTTCTCATGTTCATAGTGTTGTCCATGTAATGTTTCTACCTCTCTAAATATTATCTCTCTCTCTCTCTCTCTCTCGTGTCCAGTCACTCCCCCGCCTCCCTCCACGCCCCTTGTGCCATCCGATACCGACCAAAACACGTGGTGCTTGTCTGTCTGGCCTCACACACACACACACAGTCACACACACACACACACAGTCACACACACACACACACACACAGTCACAGTCTCACACACATACACACAGACACATACACACAGACACACACACACACACACACTATTCTGTACTAATTAAAAGTGAATCTTCATACGCACCACTCCAAAACAACAATATACAGTCTCATCGTAATATTTTATCATAATATATTCAGCCTGATACTCCTCTAGGGCTTGTATTTCTAGACAAATCTTATAATTGTTTGTGTTAATTACCACAGTCTACCCTATGGTCACCTCACCTACTGTACGGTCACCGATGGTAATTTTCTCCACGCTTTTAGTTATAGTCTTGCTGTATTCCTAGCCGGTCAATAAAGTATGCTAATTGGTTTACTTGCAACGAGAAGTACTGAAGCATTATTTTAGTGCTAACATTGTAATTAAAACAACTACCTTATCATAGTGACTGGCTAGGAATACGGAAGAAATATACCATAGTAATTCCCACCGACAATACGTTACTGGGAACTACCAAACGATTTAATTCATCCTGGGAAGAACCTGTCGGGAGTCAATTAACATTCCTTCACCTGAGCCACAAACCACTCTTGATAGCATTTCTGCACTCCCTAGCATACCTGTCAGCTAGTGTCCTCTTTACTGCATTCCAAAACCTCCCATTGGCATTCCTCTTCATGCCAGTGGTACAGGTTGGGGCAGTAGTGTAATAGCTCGGGCACCAGATAGATGGACTCTAGTTATGTATACGATCGGTGAAGTATAATAGCTCTGAATCATGAACTAGCTAAAAGATCGGTAAGGTATAATAGCTCTGAATCATGAACTAGCTAAAAGATCGGTAAGGTATAATAGCTCTGAATCATGAACTAGCTAAAAGATCGGTAAGGTATAATAGCTCTGAATCATGAACAAACTAAAAGATCGGTAAGGTATAAAAGCTCGGAATCATGAACTAGCTAAAAGATCGGTAAGGTATAATAGCTCTGAATCATGAACTAGCTAAAAGATCGGTGAAGTATAATAGCTCTGAATCATGAACAAACTAAAAGATCGGTAAGGTATAATAGCTCTGAATCATGAACTAGCTAAAAGATCGGTAAGGTATAATAGCTCTGAATCATGAACTGGCTAAAAGATCGGTAAGGTATAATAGCTCTGAATCATGAACTGGCTAAATGATCGGTAAGGTATAATAGCTCTGAATCATGAACTAGCTAAAAGATCAGTAAGGTACAATAGCTCTGAATCATGAACAAACTAAAAGATCGGTAAGGTATAATAGCTCTGAATCATGAACTAGCTAAAATATCGGTAAGGTATAATAGCTCTGAATGATGAACTGGCTAAAAGATCGGTAAGGTATATAGCTCTGAATGATGAACTGGCTAAAAGATCGGTAAGGTGTAATAGCTCTGAATGATGAACTGGCTAAATGATCGGTAAGGCATAATAGCTCTGAATCATGAATTGGCTAAAAGATCGGTAAGGTATAATAGCTCTGAATGATGAACTGGCTAAATGATCGGTAAGGTATAATAGCTCTGAATGATGAACTGGCTAAATGATCGGTAAGGCATAATATCTCTGAATCATGAATTGGCTAAAAGATCGGTAAGGTATAATAGCTCTGAATCATGAACTGGCTAAAAGATCGGTAAGGTATAATAGCTCTGAATTATGAACTGGCTAAATGATCGGTAAGGTATAATAGCTCTGAATCATGAACTGGCTAAATGATCGGTAAGGTATAATAGCTCTGAATCATGAACTGGCTAAATGATCGGTAAGGTATAATAGCTCTGAATCATGAACTGGCTAAAAGATCGGTAAGGTATAATAGCTCTGAATCATGAACTGGCTAAATGATCGGTAAGGTATAATAGCTCTGAATCATGAACTGGCTAAAAGATCGGTGGCCTAAGGTATAATAGCTCTGAATCATGAACTGGCTAAATGATCGGTAAGGTATAATAGCTCTGAATGAGGAACTGGCTAAAAGATCGGTAAGGCATAATAGCTCTGAATCATGAACTGGCTAAATGATCGGTAATTCATAATAGCTCTGAATCATGAACTGGCTAAAAGATCGGTAAGGTATAATAGCTCTGAATCATGAACTGGCTAAAAGATCGGTAAGGCATAATAGCTCTGAATCATGAACTGGCTAAAAGATCGGTAAGGTATAATAGCTCTGAATCATGAACTGGCTAAAAGATCGGTAAGGTATAATAGCTCTGACATAAACTGGCTAAAAGATCGGTAAGGTATAATAGCTCTGAATGATGAACTGGCTAAATGATCGGTAAGGCATAATAGCTCTGAATCATAAACTGGCTAAATGATCGGTAAGGTATAATAGCTCTGAATCATGAACTGGCTAAAAGATCGGTAGCCTAAGGTATAATAGCTCTGAATCATGAACTGGCTAAATGATCGGTAAGGTATAATAGCTCTGAATCATGAACTGGCTAAAAGATCGGTAGCCTAAGGTATAATAGCTCTGAATCATGAACTGGCTAAATGATCGGTAAGGTATAATAGCTCTGAATCATGAACTGGCTAAATGATTGGTAAGGTATAATAGCTTTGACTGGTCACATCCTGGAACCTCTAAGTTAGCTATAAACTCTAAATCATGCTATAATAGATAGAGCAACTCATAGGTGGTCGTATATTTGACAGGAAGGGTTTCGGGTTAGACTGTATAATAGCTCTGACTACTTATAGGTAGGGTTCGAAGTAAGATTGTTAGGTACCGGTAGCTCAATTACAATATACATAGAATGTTAAAGCTGGCAGACTACAATTGTCCGCAAAAATTGATGGACAAAGCGCTCGTGTGACACCGCCCAGACATACTCCTTCACAACAAGAACTGGGGTGAAGATTTCCAAATGTGTTTCTTACAAACTTTCTCCATTCATTCCCATCATTGTGTAATTCTCTTTGTTCGACCATTTCCTTTTCACACCTTGACCAACAGAGCTACGGTACCATAGGCCTATAATGCCAATTTCTAGGTGGCTTTCCTCGTCGTCTAGTCGCTTGGCCATTCCACCTGTGACACACGATTTAGTCTACGAAATAATGATTCGTAAAATGTCAGAAATTAATAATTTGCTTGTATCTTCAAACCATACACTGTCTATGCCCCCCCCCCCCCATCCCGCCGCACCCCAACTGGCAAATAGATTTCGTCGAATTTTGACGAAGCGAAAATCCCCCTACATTGAAATACTGCAGCTATCTCCTACACGTCTGACCTTCCTCTAGTCATCGTAATTAGTGTTATCATTACAATCAGGGAAGCCAGACTGTAAAGTTCCCTCTCACCAGCTCACAGTGAAGCCAATACAGTTACCCTCATCTACAGTTACTAAGCCTACACAATACAGTCACACACAAACACAAACTTACACCATACGGAAAGTTACACAATATATAAATAGATAAAGTACCCAGACAATTATACTCTAAATATACGTGTCAGTTAGTATGTTATTAGCTCTATTTAATTAGTGAAGTCCTCCAAAGTTACTAAGCCTACCCAATACACAGTTACACACAAACACAAAATTACACCATACGGAAACTTACACAATTATAATATATATATATATAAAGTACACAGACAATTACACTCTAAATATAAGTGCCCATTATTATATTATTAGTTATATTAAATTATTAAAGTATATATGGATGGGTAAGACAGATGTAGAGGGAATTAGTTTCACAGATCACATTACAAAGCTCATGAGGGGTATCTAGGGAGGCATACGGGAGGGGAGGGGGGATTAGCTGTAGGGGGGAAGGTAGGAGAGTATAATTATGGAGGGGTGTGGGTTAGTGTAAGAGAGAGAGAGAGAGAAAGATAGTGTGTGTGTGTGTGTGTGTGTGTGTGTGTGTGTGTGTGTGTGTGTGTGTGTGTGTGTGTGTGTGTGTATACAGCATCATGGACCAGCTGGCGCAGAGACGGGCAGATGGAATGTACTAGTGGTGGCGCATCAGCGTGACCACGGGCGGACAACACTGCCTGCAACTACTACCTACAGGTGTGTGTGTGTGTGTGTGTGTGTGTGTGTGTGTGTGTGTGTGTGTGTGTGTGTGTGTGTGTGTGTGTGTGTGTGTGTGTGTGTGTGTGTGTGTGTGTGTGTGTGTGTGTGTGTGTGTGTGTGTGTGTGTGTGTGTGTGTGTGTTTACAAAATAATTATGGTACCGGTACTACCATACATGAACTTACGGTTCATTCAAAGAAAATACTCGAAAAACAAAAACAAATCCCTTTGGAAAATGGTTTGGTTAGCCTACTTACGGTGTCGATCTTGCCGAGGCCCACCTATCGCTTCATCACTGTAACATCCGTACAACATACCTGAAATTAAAGGGAAATTGTTGTATTAGTACCGTAAGTCATGAAGTAGTGCAACATATTATATTCAATGCAGGTTCATAAGGCAGAGAGAGAGAGAGAGAGAGACAGAGAGGTCGTAAACTGAATAAAGGCAAGAGGAGGAACTGATTTTTGTTAGTGTGAAATACGGGGACACAAGCAAAAAGAAAGGAAAAATATAACGAAAGGAAAAATATAACTGTCTGTATCGAATGTCACGGATATTGTAGAGCGACCAGGAAGAGGCTCCGGATGTATGAACGTTAAACACAATCCAACTCACGGGTTCTTTAGTACTCAATCGTGGACAACTATACTCGGTTTAATTTCCGTTGACTGTAAATTGCATCCCTTGGCCATTGCTTTATCGATGCTTAATGGATAAATATTAAGTTACTAGGTCTCAGTACCATAGTAATGCCAAGTGTTCATAATTAATAGCCTAGGAATCAAGATGTGGACAAGGCAATTTACAGTCTGCTGGGAAAAAATAAAACACAACCGGTACTTACAAATTTACTCTACCTGGGGAAATATTAGATGACAATTAATAACAATGTATTGGTAGTAGAATGGAATGACAAATGTAGTATAAGATTCAAGATGGTGAAAATTGATCAGTTTAAGAGCAGGACACCTAGGAGAGCGGATAGTAATAATTACCGGTACAGTATATTGGTGCAGAGGATGGAATAATAAATATGTGAATCTGGTGAAGGAAAGTGGATTATGACATAAAGGGAGAATGTAAGAGGTCACGGGAGTGTTCCAGGAATTACCAGCAGGCAAAAGGGTGGGAAATAAAGGTTGGACGTGGGAGAGGAAGTGAGTATTATGGAGTAATGGGGATAGAGAGAAGATATGGTATAGAACAATCAGGGGGACAAACAAAAGCAGAATCGTTTCCTTTTAGTCCATATTATTGTATGTGCAAAGATATAATTGTGGCCTATAAATTGGCATATTATGTCTTTGGAAGTGATGAAATGGCCAAATAATGCTATTTCATGTTATTTTTTCTTGTAGGCTATTGCATCTCATTCATTCAAGTCTTCAAACAATATTGCTCCAGTTTGACCCCCTGAGAATATGTATATGTGGCGAGGGAAATTGATTCGGGTTAGGAAATAAAGCAAGAATGAGAGGCGGAAATCCGATAATAATGCAGAATATTAGAGAAATGCAGTAATAAGGGAAATTTTAGTATTATAGAGAAAGTAATATTGAGAGGAGAATCACTGTAAAGACGAATGTGAAAATGGCAAGAGAAAGTTAATTAAGGAATAAACTAACAGTGATAAGAGGCAAGGTACAGTAGGCCGAATTGCTAAAAGTTATAAAATGCGAGAGGAAGAAAGTATGTACAAAATCTAACAGGGATAGAAACGATATGGTAAATTAGAGAGATATGTGAAAGTGGCCATAGCAAGCGAAGTAGGGCATAGAGTATTAACCCTTTGAAGATTATTAACCATGTTAAAAAGTCTATGCTGGCTATCTTTAGACGATGTCATACAGTTTAGGAAGGATATGAATGAATTATAAGGGTAAATACTAATTCAATTAATCCTTCGAATTCCATACTCTTCCTAATTTGAAAATAATCGTCTAATGATAGCCAGAAAATTAAAAACAAATGCGTAATTTGATCTCGAAAGGGGTAAAAGTGAAAGAAAAGAGGATAAGCAAACATAAGAAGTGCGAGAGGAAGAGAGTACACAGAAAACCAGAGACCATGTAGAGTAGAGGGGAGGGTCAGAAGAAAGGGTAACAACAGACCAATTAGAGTAGAGTAGAGGGTCGGAAGCAAGGATACCTACAGACCATATAGAGTAGAGTAGAGTAGAGGGTCGGAAGCAAGGATACCAACAGACCATATAGAGTAGAGTAGAGTAGAGGGTCGGAAGCAAGGATACCAACAGACCATATAGAGTAGAGTAGAGGGTCGGAAGCAAGGATACCAACAGACCATATAGAGTAGAGTAGAGTAGAGGGTCGGAAGCAAGGATACCAACAGACCATATAGAGTAGAGTAGAGTAGAGGGTCGGAAGCAAGGATACCAACAGACCATATAGAGTAGAGTAGAGGCTCGGAAGCAAGGATACCAACAGACCATATAGAGTAGAGTAGAGTAGAGGGTCGGAAGCAAGGATACCAACAGACCATATAGAGTAGAGTAGAGTAGAGGGTCGGAAACAAGGATACCAACAGACCATATAGAGTAGAGTAGAGGGTCGGAAGCAAGGATACCAACAGACCATATAGAGTAGAGTAGAGTAGAGGGTCGGAAGCAAGGATACCAACAGACCATATAGAGTAGAGTAGAGGGTCGGAAGCAAGGATACCAACAGACCATATAGAGTAGAGTAGAGTAGAGGGTCGGAAGCAAGGATACCAACAGACCATATAGAGTAGAGTAGAGTAGAGGGTCGGAAGCAAGGATAACAACAGACCATATAGAGTAGAGTAAAGGCTCGGAAGCAAGGATACCAACAGACCATATAGAGTAGAGTAGAGTAGAGGGTCGGAAGCAAGGATACCAACAGACCATATAGAGTAGAGTAGAGTAGAGGGTCGGAAACAAGGATACCAACAGACCATATAGAGTAGAGTAGAGGGTCGGAAGCAAGGATACCAACAGACCATATAGAGTAGAGTAGAGTAGAGGGTCGGAAGCAAGGATACCAACAGACCATATAGAGTAGAGTAGAGGGTCGGAAGCAAGGGTAACAACATACCATATAGAGTAGAGTAGAGTAGAGGGTCGGAAGAAAGGATAACAACAGACCATATAGAGTAGAGTAGAGTAGAGGGTCGGAAGCAAGGATACCAACAGACGATATAGAGTAGAGTAGAGTAGAGGGTCGGAAGCAAGGATACCAACAGACCATATAGAGTAGAGTAGAGTAGTGGGTCGGAAGCAAGGATACCAACAGACCATATAGAGTAGAGTAGAGTAGAGGGTCGGAAGAAAGGATAACAACAGACCATATAGAGTAGAGTAGAGTAGTGGGTCGGAAGCAAGGACACCAACAGACCATATAGAGTAGAGTAGAGTAGAGGGTCGGAAGCAAGGATACCAACAGACCATATAGAATAGAGTAGAGTAGAGTAGATGGTCGGAAGCAAGGATACCAACAGACCATATAGAGTAGAGTAGAGTAGAGGGTCGTAAGCAAGGATACCAACAGACCATATAGAGTAGAGTAGAGTAGAGGGTCGGAAGCAAGGATACCAACAGACCATATAGAGTAGAGTAGAGTAGAGGGTCGGAAGAAAGGATAACAACAGACCATATAGAGTAGAGTAGAGTAGAGCGTCGGAAGAAAGGATAACAACAGACCATAATTATAGAGTAGAGTAGAGTAGAGGGTCGGAAGCAAGGATACCAACAGACCATATAGAGTAGAGTAGAGGGTCGGAAGCAAGGATACCAACAGACCATATAGAGTAGAGTAGAGGGTCGGAAGCAAGGATACCAACAGACCATATAGAGTAGAGTAGAGGGTCGGAAGCAAGGATAACAACAGACCATATAGAGTAGAGTAGAGGGTCGGAAGCAAGGATACCAACAGACCATATAGAGTAGAGTAGAGGGTCGGAAGCAAGGATAACAACAGACCATATAGAGTAGAGTAGAGGGTCGGAAGCAAGGATAACAACAGACCATATAGAGTAGAGTAGAGGGTCGGAAGCAAGGATAACAACAGACCATATAGAGTAGAGTAGAGGGTCGGAAGCAAGGATAACAACAGACCATATAGAGTAGAGTAGAGGGTCGGAAGCAAGGGTAACAACATACCATATAGAGTAGAGTAGAGTAGAGGGTCGGAAGAAAGGATAACAACAGACCATATAGAGTAGAGTAGAGTAGTGGGTCGGAAGCAAGGATACCAACAGACCATATAGAGTAGAGTAGAGTAGAGGGTCGGAAGAAAGGATAACAACAGACTATATAGAGTAGAGTAGAGTAGTGGGTCGGAAGCAAGGACACCAACAGACCATATAGAGTAGAGTAGAGTAGAGGGTCGGAAGCAAGGATACCAACAGACCATATAGAATAGAGTAGAGTAGAGTAGATGGTCGGAAGCAAGGATACCAACAGACCATATAGAGTAGAGTAGAGTAGAGGGTCGTAAGCAAGGATACCAACAGACCATATAGAGTAGAGTAGAGTAGAGGGTCGGAAGCAAGGATACCAACAGACCATATAGAGTAGAGTAGAGTAGAGGGTCGGAAGAAAGGATAACAACAGACCATATAGAGTAGAGTAGAGTAGAGCGTCGGAAGAAAGGATAACAACAGACCATAATTATAGAGTAGAGTAGAGTAGAGGGTCGGAAGCAAGGATACCAACAGACCATATAGAGTAGAGTAGAGGGTCGGAAGCAAGGATACCAACAGACCATATAGAGTAGAGTAGAGGGTCGGAAGCAAGGATACCAACAGACCATATAGAGTAGAGTAGAGGGTCGGAAGCAAGGATAACAACAGACCATATAGAGTAGAGTAGAGTAGAGGGTCGGAAGCAAGGATACCAACAGACCATATAGAGTAGAGTAGAGGGTCGGAAGCAAGGATAACAACAGACCATATAGAGTAGAGTAGAGGGTCGGAAGCAAGGATAACAACAGACCATATAGAGTAGAGTAGAGGGTCGGAAGCAAGGATAACAACAGACCATATAGAGTAGAGTAGAGTAGAGGGTCGGAAGCAAGGATACCAACAGACCATATAGAGTAGAGTAGAGGGTCGGAAGCAAGGATAACAACAGACCATATAGAGTAGAGTAGAGGGTCGGAAGCAAGGATAACAACAGACCATATAGAGTAGAGTAGAGGGTCGGAAGCAAGGATAACAACAGACCATATAGAGTAGAGTAGAGGGTCGGAAGCAAGGATAACAACAGACCATATAGAGTAGAGTAGAGGGTCGGAAGCAAGGATAACAACAGACCATATAGAGTAGAGTAGAGGGTCGGAAGCAAGGATAACAACAGACCATATAGAGTAGAGTAGAGGGTCGGAAGCAAGGATAACAACAGACCATATAGAGTAGAGTAGAGGGTCGGAAGCAAGGATAACAACAGACCATATAGAGTAGAGTAGAGGGTCGGAAGCAAGGATAACAACAGACCATATAGAGTAGAGTAGAGGGTCGGAAGCAAGGATAACAACAGACCATATAGAGTAGAGTAGAGTAGAGGGTCGGAAGCAAGGATACCAACAGACCATATAGAGTAGAGTAGAGTAGAGTAGAGTAGATGAAGCAAGGATACCAACAGACCATATAGAGTACCGGTAGACTAGAGTAGAGTATAGGAAGCAAGGATACCAACAGACCATATAGAGTACCGGTAGACTAGAGTAGAGTATAGGAAGCAAGGATACCAACAGACCATATAGAGTACCGGTAGACTAGAGTAGAGTATAGGAAGCAAGGATACCAACAGACCATATAGAGTACCGGTAGACTAGAGTAGAGTATAGGAAGCAAGGATACCAACAGACCATATAGAGTACCGGTAGACTAGAGTAGAGTATAGGAAGCAAGGATACCAACAGACCATATAGAGTACCGGTAGACTAGAGTAGAGTATAGGAAGCAAGGATACCAACAGACCATATAGAGTACCGGTAGACTAGAGTAGAGTATAGGAAGCAAGGATACCAACAGACCATATAGAGTACCGGTAGACTAGAGTAGAGTATAGGAAGCAAGGATACCAACAGACCATATAGAGTACCGGTAGACTAGAGTAGAGTATAGGAAGCAAGGATACCAACAGACCATATAGAGTACCGGTAGACTAGAGTAGAGTATAGGAAGCAAGGATACCAACAGACCATATAGAGTACCGGTAGACTAGAGTAGAGTATAGGAAGCAAGGATACCAACAGACCATATAGAGTACCGGTAGACTAGAGTAGAGTATAGGAAGCAAGGATACCAACAGACCATTCACACCAGCAGATTTCCGGCAACTTTGGACCACAACTATATTCGGGCAACATTAGGGGACCATTTGGCTCTGGTATTGGCGACTACACTGAAGACGGATGATAAAGAGAAGGCTTGTTTTTTATGGATTTCCTTCTCTCTCATGTTTACCACCATTAGTTTTGACATTTTAAGACGTTCATCCCATTAGTTTGGCGATTTTAAGACCTTTTTGTGCCACTTAGGTTTCTGTTCTTTTCCGGGCGAGGGATAGCGAGCCTGTAATTTAGGAGCAATCGGCCAGTTTACAAATGTATCTGGAAGGGGGGTGTTGGGGGTATTATTTTAAGCTTAATGAAGGTCTTGGGAGGAAACTGAAAAAACAAAATAAGTAATCAATATGTAAATAAATGCATAAAAGACTACAAATCTCCCCTTCAAGACTACACAAATAATGTACACGTTTACTACAGAGGCTGCAAGACCAGATTTGCCTAAAGCCCTTAACGACAGTGGGTGGGGAGCTTTGGTGTGACTCCTTACGAGGGAACACGTTGAGGGCAAAGTAACTGGAGCCTGTGAGGGAGGAGAGTAATTAGAGAACTTGTTGTGCTAACGTACACCACGAGTCTTAAGTTCAACCATCTTGATGAGAAACTCTTATAATGACAGAGGAAAAAATGATAAATATATACCGGTACTTAGAAAAGCAGACAACATGAATATAAGCACCAAGTTGAGGAGGATCACTTTGTAGACAACGTTTCGCAAATACCTTCATCAGGCCAATGGTAAGTTGACAAAACTTACGAGGGAAAAAGACAAACATTTAACTCATTCAGTATCGGTGACGTCCTTTTCATCAAATGCTGGCAACTATTAGACTACTTTATTCAGCTTAGGAAGGATCTGTAGTACCTAATAGGATTAATTGATATATTGTTTAGCCTTTTGGTGGTTGGAAGTCCTTCCTAAAGTGAATACAAATTAGAATATCCTAATAGCTGCCATGATATAGTGAAAAGGACGTCAGCAGTACTGACTGGGTTGTTAAGGAAAAACTGATGACTGACAAAACCAAAGAGCATCACCAGGATTTTACATAAGGTATCTATTAATTTTGGAAGTCAGCAAACTTTATAATTTGGGTGTACTATGGGAAAATAATATTATAATAAAAACCGATGGGGTCTAGGGAAAGACCAGAGGGTTCAGGTTATAAGTAAACATGGGATATGCTGAAGGAAATAATAACTTATAGAGATTATAATTCTTGATTGTTCGCTGATATTTTGGATATCCTCATAAAGAAAGAGCATTATACATACAACAATAGTTACGTTTAGTCTGTTCCTCTTAACTTAGCGATAAATGCTCACGTCCCTACCTTGATTACCGAGCTGTGACTTTCAAATTACAACATTATATAAAATACACAATTACCCTGATATAAAGCATAGTTGTAGCATTTTCTTATACTAGACATGCTTCAAATATGTGTACGTGTTTAAATTAGTACACATAAACGATTGAAACACTTTATATGTGTACGGTAGGCTATCATATTTGTTACATTAGAACACATATTTTACAGTGTGAGAGTATGTGTGTAGAGGTCATGCGAACCTCAGAAAAATACCATAGACTCGATGGAGAAAGTTAAGGTGCATGTAGGCTAGAAAGGGGGAACTATACTTGATTTTTTTCCAGCTGACGGTAAAATGCAAAGTTCCTATTTAGATTACTTGGTTATTATGAATATTTTGAAGTGAAATGTGCTGTCAATGATTAAACTTTGGCATTAATATGACACAGAGACATATTTCCTTCATATTTTGCCATTAAGTATTAATATATCAGTTGCAATGGGATTCAATATACCGTCATCTGGAAATAAATAGACTATAGATACTGACGAAAAATAAGGAGGGAAATATAAATGGACAGGAAATCAAGTGAGATAGTGTGAAAGAGGTCAAACCCGGGTTAGAGTAATGACCATAGAGTGTATAGAGAAAACAATGAGGTGTGTAAGGTGGACGAGGGAACACGATGATTAAGAAGGACGTGGGTAAACAATCTGGTATGGTGGGAGAACGTAAGGTACCGGTACTGCATAATAGGTGGTGGGAAGGTCAGGGGAAATAAAGAATGTCCACTGTCAAACATTATGGGTACCGTACTGTATGAAATGGGCATCAAGAGAATTATTAAAATGTCAATAATTATAAGCATCCTTATAAAGCTGTATAGATAGTGGTAAAACCACCGTATATAAACATATACCGGTACCCATCACTTTATGTAGGCTATAATTTACAAACCTCATTCATATCAATGATCTTATATCTACCACTCATAATCCAATACATTCCTACGCAGATGACTCAACACTCCACAGTTCCTTCACATTTACCAATTCTTTCACCCAACCCGATCTTACAAATTCAAAAATAAACACTGCAATTTCTCTGAACCAGGACCTTTCTAGAATTAATGAATGGGGACAAAAGAATCTAGTTTCCTTTACTGCACAGAAAACCAAGTACTGTACATTCAATTTACTAACCGACAGAATCTCACTGACTCCCATATATTTTTTAATGATGTAAATATTCCCACTTCCCCTAGTATTGACATTCTCGGTGTAACATTAACTACTAACCTGAGATGGACACATTATGTTAGAAGCATTGCTAAGAATGCCTCTAAAAAACTGGGACTCCTGTACAGAGTTCGAGAATTCTTCACTGACGAGCAGTTGGCCGTAATATATAAAAGTCATGTGCGTTCTCAGATGGATTACTGTTCACCTCTGTGGAGTGGAAGTGGAGTGGTTGCATTGAGGCAGTTGGACAAAATTCAAAATAAAGCCATTAGATTAATCAATAACCCTGCAATCACACAGGACCTTCCTACATAATCCATACGAAGAAACGTTGCATCCCTTGCATTATTCTACAGATATTTTCACAGCAATTGTTCCGAGGAACTTGCTTCAATTGTGCCGCCTCTCCACATCTTTCCCCGTAGAACTAGGGCAGCTGAGAGCGCCCATGAATTTACACTTTCTCCTCCACAATGCAGAACTTCTGCTTATCAAAATTAATTTATCCCCAGAACTACTACTCTTTGGAATTCACTTCCCTCGAGTTGCTTTCCACAAACTTACAATCTACAACAGTTTAAATCCAGTTGTTACAAACATTTTATGAATGGAGGATGCCTTTAGGCACATGGACCTTTTTTGTTTTATCTATGTTTTTCCTTCCTCCGTTCATTGTCTCAAAAAAAAAAAAAAAAAAAAAAAAAAATATAAAAAGGATATATACAGAGAGCAATGAGGCGTGTACCGGTAACATACAAGGCCAATTCGATGGCGAGGTAAAAATACAGGAAAGGGTTATTGGTAGGGGGAAACTAATGGAATAAAGTGAGGGAGTGCATATAAGGGCAGGGGAGTTACCATACGGGGTACACAGAAAAAAACAAGAGGGCATGGAGGGTACAAGGGGGATTCCATACTGAGGAAACGCGGAAAATGATGATGGAGTGGATGATAGAGCATTGAAGGGTTCGGAGATATATACCATATACCATATATGGGGTTATATACCATAGGGAATATATAGAGAATGTAATGAGGCATGTACGATAGAAGGGGGACTCGGTGTTGGCGATAAAGTAAGGGATGGAAACTGGTACGGAGACACTAACTGTACAAAAAGTAGTGAGAAAAAGAAATTGAGGGATTGTTTCAGAAGGCATTGGAGGGTTAGGGAAACTACCTTATAAAATAATATATATATATATACCGGTATATACACACACACCATTAGGGCATGCAGGGAATATGAGGACGCCTCATTGAGGGAAATAAAACAGGAAATTGGCAAGAGGAAACAATGTTTACATAGTAATGGAACGCTTACAATCACATAGTTGGGTGAGGAAAATACCATAGTGTATACCGGTACTGTATAAAGAACAATGTCTAACAACGGCGCTGAGCTCGTTGGTGCCAATACAAGAGGCGGAAGGACAACAGGTAGATGTACGGCACACTATGCATGGAAGGACAACAGGTAGATGTACGGCACACTATGCATGGAAGGACAACAGGTAGATGTACGGCACACTATGCATGGAAGGACAACAGGTAGATGTACGGCACACTATGCATGGAAGGACAACAGGTAGATGTACGGCACACTATGCATGGAAGGACAACAGGTAGATGTACGGCACACTATGCATGGAAGGACAACAGGTAGATGTACGGCACACTATGCATGGAAGGACAACAGGTAGATGTACGGCACACTATGCATGGAAGGACAACAGGTAGATGTACGGCACACTATGCATGGAAGGACAACAGGTAGATGTACGGCACACTATGCATGGAAGGACAACAGGTAGATGTACGGCACACTATGCATGGAAGGACAACAGGTAGATGTACGGCACACTATGCATGGAAGGACAACAGGTAGATGTACGGCACACTATGCATGGAAGGACAACAGGTAGATGTACGGCACACTATGCATGGAAGGACAACAGGTAGATGTACGGCACACTATGCATGGAAGGACAACAGGTAGATGTACGGCACACTATGCATGGAAGGACAACAGGTAGATGTACGGCACACTATGCATGGAAGGACAACAGGTAGATGTACGGCACACTATGCATGGAAGGACAACAGGTAGATGTACGGCACACTATGCATGGAAGGACAACAGGTAGATGTACGGCACACTATGCATGGAAGGACAACAGGTAGATGTACGGCACACTATGCATGGAAGGACAACAGGTAGATGTACGGCACACTATGCATGGAAGGATAACAGGTAGATGTACGGCACACTATGCATGGAAGGACAACAGGTAGATGTACGGCACACTATGCATGGAAGGACAACAGGTAGATGTACGGCACACTATGCATGGAAGGACAACAGGTAGATGTACGGCACACTATGCATGGAAGGACAACAGGTAGATGTACGGCACACTATGCATGGAAGGACAACAGGTAGATGTACGGCACACTATGCATGGAAGGACAACAGGTAGATGTACGGCACACTATGCATGGAAAAAACATAAATGTAGCAAGGGAAAATTAATCGAATAAAGTGGGGTAGTGTGGAAAGGGGCATGAGAGCGTTAGACAAAAATATCATACCCAGTATATAAAGAAATATCATACCCAGTATATAAAGAAATATCATACCCAGTATATAAAGAAATATCATACCCAGTATATAAAGAAATATCATACCCAGTATATAAAGAAATATCATACCCAGTATATAAAGAAATCATTGTGGCGAT
This sequence comes from Paralithodes platypus, assembly GCA_032716605.1. Lineage (NCBI taxonomy): Eukaryota > Metazoa > Arthropoda > Malacostraca > Decapoda > Lithodidae > Paralithodes > Paralithodes platypus. The sequence goes on from CM064503.1 coordinate 43,032,996, forward strand.
AGAATTGATGCTTAGGAAAAACGTAGAACTATAGTTGGTTATATTTCAGTTGACGATAAACGTAGAACTATAGTTGGTTATATTTCAGTTGACGATAAAAGTAATCCTTTAGCCACGGATTTCTCGATACTTAATGGAAAAATATGAAGCTAATATGTCTCTACAATAATAATGCCAGGTTTTCATAATTAAAAACCTACTTCACTAAAAAAAATCTTCGTAACAGCCGCCGAGTAATCAATATGGTGACATGGAAATTTAACGTCAGCTGGAATGAAACAGACTTTAAATGACATGGTTAAAGTGCTTGGATATCTGAGATAGTGCATATGGGGCCATGGGAGAGTCACAGATAAAATAATTGTTTATAAAGAAAGCAATGGAGCATGTAGAGGAAATGGAGAGAATCGACAGCAATAATAAAACAAAATAGGGGGAAGAGGGGATGGGGGGAGTGGCAACGAAAAAAAACAACTAATTGAATAGAGTGAGGGGGTGCATAAAAGGATCATAGAGAGTTTATAGAGAAAGCAATGAAGCTTGGATAGCCAAGGGAATCAATAGTGAGGAAAAAACAATGAAAGTCAAGTGTGTAGCTATGAATAATTTAAAGGAGAATAACTAGAAAACCTGAGTGAGTGAATACGAGGTCCGAAACAGTACCCAAGACAGTTTATAGAGAAAACAGTGAAGCGTATAGAATAGTCGGGATGGTTTGACGATTTCAAGAGTAAAAAGCAAGGAGAAGGAATTGGGCAATGTGATATCAAAGGAAGGTTAAAGGATATTTCATGGTGATAGATGTGATGTACAGTACCAGTAATGTTTAGGGTGCCGGCACTAGAGAAACACCACATAACACCTAGCACTAAGGCATACTCAAGTTAGTAAAAGAAAGAAAGAAAGAAGAGAGAGAGTGTGTGTGTGACTGTGTGCACGTACGTGTGCGCGTGTGTGTGTGTATATATATATATGTATGTATGTATGTGTGTGTGTGTGTGTGTGCGTGTGTCAGGCTTCACATGACGCCCCCCTAACAAGCCCTTCAAGAGGCACACCACGCCCCTCACATAAGGCACACAGGGGGTCGACTAATATATAATACTCTCTGGATGTGCTCAACATCTGATGTGCTAACCCCCCTCTCAACTTGTGAGGTAGCCGTCTCCGGCTAAGGAATGCCGTTTATACATATAATTTGAAATCGGCATTCATTTGTGACCAGACCAGATGGCTGGAGTAAAGTAGGAATTAAGTGTAATTGGACAGAGGAAGAACAAGCTGCGAAGTGAGAAGTACAGTAGAAGACTGAAAGTTCTCGGGTTCAACCAAGTTGTTTCATTGCATCGGTTTTGTTTCCCCGTATAAAAATAGTTTTACTGCACAGACATGATTTTTTGTTTACTAGACATTCAAATCCACTATGACAATAAAACTAAAAGTTAGAATGGTAGAGGTATCCTGATCAGGATTCGAACCCACTCACTCCAGGTATCATCTGGAAGAGCTCGGCTAAATGATACGATTTTAATAATCCTGGGGTGAGTGTGTTTGAATGCTGGCCAGGATACCTCTCTCCCAAACTGTCCAACATTACCATTTGATTTATCATCAAAGTTGCTTCATAATAGTATCAGGATGATTAAAATCGTATCACTTAGCCGAACTGTCCCGGAAGTTTTCACGATGGGAGTCAAGCAATTCACTTGAGTGTGTACGGTATATATATCAATGGTCACACACACACACGCACACACACACACACAGGGTAGGACTTTGGTATCGGTGTACTGTACAGTAGAGGTATTTGGCTTGGCTCGTATGTCTGCCTGTGTGTGGCTGCCTTCCTGTTTGTTGGTTGTCTGCTCGTGTAATTGTTTGTTTGTTTAAAACCTTACATACATACATACATTTCACCCTATACGGTAAAGTATATGGTGATATCTTTATTAACACTACATATTATTAATTATCTACACTCACTATTGCCATCCATTGTCAATTGAGTTATCAGTTGTACTTATGACGTCACGATAATCAACCCCATACCGGAAGCTACTATATTACTGGGTATCTGCAACCCAGTTCTTTATCATGAGAATAATCGCTTGCCGCTATACGGATTATAACCTTCATCGACCAATTATTGTGCCACGATACTGTACCAACACTTACAAATATTAATGAAGCATTAAAGGAGCCACATATCCCAAGTCAGTTTATCATGAGAATAATCGCTTGCCGCTATACGGATTATAACCTTCATCGACCAATTATTGTGCCACGATACCGTACCAACACTTACAAATATTAATGAAGCATTAAAGGAGCCACATATCCCAAGTCAGTTTATCATGAGAATAATCGCTTGCCGCTATACGGATTATAACCTTCATCGACCAATTATTGTGCCGATACCGTACCAACACTTACAAATATTAATGAAGCATTAAAGGAGCCACATATCCCAAGTCAGTTTTCCCTTAACCCTTAATTGGCGGCGCGCAACTTATGTCGAGTGAAATAAATATGGACTATGTGGCGGTGCACAACTTATGTCGACCGCCATTTTCAGCACGTAATGTTGCTGAGAGAGAGAGCTGAGCGGTGGGACAAGCGTAGAAACGCTATGACCGCTCCCCACGACCACCGTGGACATACTGAACTGTATTCTACTTTCCTCCACCCTCCCTACCTCACTACACAGGGAATTATGTAAGGAAATTACCTTATTTCAGGGTTTTTGCACTCGTGTTGCACAATCGTTGCAAGAGAACCAGTGGTCGTACAAGGATGGTTCGGGTGTCATTGGAAAGCTCTGTTTATGCCCTTTCAGGGATAGATACTTGTTTTATGCTCTGGGTCTTATTTAGGCATGAAAATGATCACGTAAACAACCCTATTTAGGGTAAAAAAAAAACCGCTGGGCGCTACGGTCAAATAGACCACCTAGCCTGCTAAATAAGGGTTAAGGGGGGATGGGCGTATTTATATGCTCATTTATTTATATTATTATTATTATTATTGTTTTTTTTAGCTTCCTCCCTAGACCTCCATTAAGCTAAAGAAAACACTCCCCAAAACCCTCCTTCAAGATAAATTTGTACATTTTTCGATAGAAAAATGTCCGCCGGTTCCTCTTAAATTACAGGCTTGCTATCGCTCGCCAGGAAAAAAATTACACCTTAATAACACGAAAAGTCTTAACATTGACGAAGAAATAGGGCGAAAGTTATTTAAATCGCCAAACTAATGAGCCAAACGTCTTAAAATCTAAATACCAATGGGGCTAAACACAAGGGAGAAGGGGGGGGCCAAACCAAAAACAGGCCCATCCCCCTCAACCAATGTTCACTGTTCAACTCCATCATGTACAGTAGTAGTGGACCAGATTATTAGTACAGTTACCCACACAAGTTATGTTACTCTCCGTGATCTTATACATGGAAATATAATGCGCATAATTAAATTACCAGTGTAGTTTCTGATGCAGTGGTTAACTTATCTGACTAGACAACTGACACTTATAAAAAACAAACACACATTCGCAATTCATGCAAACTAATTTTACTTAGCCTATATACATAAGATCAAGACGAGGAACAGAACTTATATGGGCAACTGTACATATCCATCTATCTACTGCCAAACGCTTGGATTCCTGTACAAATGATAACACCTATATTAGTCAACCTAGCCTAGTCAAAACTAATGAAGTCTTAGTTATTTCAACCTATTCCATATTAATATAAATTTCTTAAGTAAATACACTACAACTATAGTCTATTCGCTGTAAGTAGGCGAAAAATCATGACCTCTATCCTCTATAACTCAAAAAGGGCTAGAGCAATTGGCTGTAAATTTCCACATCTATTCCTTGACCGATTCTTCCCAAATGGTAGAAATATTAGCTCGATTACTCTAGTCGTTTTTTTGGTTACAGAGGTTAGAGGTCATGATTTCTCGCATACTTACAGCGAATAGACTATAGCCTACAGACCATGGGAGCGGTACAGGTGTAATATTTATGTACAGAGTGTATGTCACCATAAGCGATGTTGCCATATGTACAGTAGGCCACATAAGCTATGTCTCAGCACCAACTACAGTATATTTTGATCAATCATTGGTATCAGCAATGTGTAAACTTGATTTCTTCATTCCGAGTGAGATATACAGACATGTTCCTACATTTACCCACTCCATTCAACATCTGAGACAATAATACAGCACAGAGGGAGTCAAACTTAATATCATCTGAGACATGACTTATTAGCGTGACCGTCGTCAACATCAATGGTTCGCCGACAAGCGTTCATAAAGTGTGAAAGTTTTAGTTATTATCACTGTTCCTTGACAGTCCTCCAGTGGTTCTAATAGCGCGTTACTATTACTGGTACGGTACTATAATTATGTTCCACGTGGTAAATGTGTCAAGTTAACTCTTTTAGAATTCCAGAACGTGTTTCTTGATTTGATTTTGGCAATGATTAAACAATTCTACTCAGTTTAAGAAGGAAATGTAGGAAGTCAGAAGTTTGATTAAGATAGTTTTTACCTCTTTGATTCCTACAAGTCTTTCCTAAACTACATACAATCGTCTAATAATAGCCAGAATATACTGAAGACACGCGTCATGTTATCCTCAAGGGGTATTCAACTAAGGTCCCTCTTTCTAAACACCACACAAAATAAGCAACTAGGTTTTCAGCGAACTATTAATTTTGGCTGTACGACAGGGTTGCATAATTTGCAATTCGGTGATCAGACAACTCAACCAGTAGACTATTTCAACCTGTACATCTCAACCAGTACCAATTCAACCAATACTGTTATGTTATGCGAGGTCAACTAGCGACTATAATTTGGACTTGGTTGAATTGTCACAGGTTGAACTGGTCTACTGGTCGAGTTGTTCGGGAAGCGATTATTCGTATACCGGACGGTCATGTTCCTCTCCAAAGGTCTCTGGGAGGATCAATACAAAAAAACGAACCGATCAATAAATGGTGAGCGTTGTTGTTGTTTTTTGTTGGTGGGTTAGGGGTAATTTACTTAATGTACTAGCCTACATGTTTCTGTCGAGATACTGAGCTGTAACTTTGCAGATACTCATTTGTACCTTTGTAGATACTCAAATGTAAGTTTGCAGATGCAGGGCAGTTATTGATTCAGATATTAAAGCGCAATTTTGAAATACTGAGTGGAGACACCGAGCTGCAACTTTGCAGATACAGAGTTGTAAATTTTCAAGAATACAAGCAGATATATTACGAACTCCAGGAAACATACAGACCATGTTCTACTATGCAGCGTTAAGGGGAGACTGGCCATTTTTTTGTTTGGTCTAGTAATTAATTTATTCCTATATTTCTTAGTTTCCTTGCTAGACCTCCATCAAGCTTAGAAACACCCCCTAGACCCCCCTTCAAGATAAATTTGTACATTTTTCGGTAGAAAAATGTCCCGGCCAAAGGCCGCTTCCTCTTAAAATATCAGGCTCGCTATCGCTCGCCAGGAAAAAATATGACACCTAAATGGCACGAAAGGCCTTAAAATTGACAATGAAATAGGGTGAAAGGTATTAAAATCGCCAAACTAATGGGCCGAACGTCATAGAATCTGAAAACAAATGGGGCTTAACACTACATGGGTAATCTTATGAGTATCATTGAATGCCAAGGTGATTCAGGTGATGGAAGGTGAAACAAGTACTGTAGGCTATAGCGTAGGTTATGTAGTGCACACTGGATAAACAAGTACTGTAGGCTATAGTGTAGGTTATGTAGTGCACACTGGATAAACAAGTACTGTAGGCTATAGCGTAGGTTATGTAGTGCACACTGGATAAACAAGTACTGTAGGCTATAGTGTAGGTTATGTAGTGCACACTGGATAAACAAGTACTGTAGGCTATAGTGTAGGTTATGTAGTGCACACTGGATAAACAAGTACTGTAGGCTATAGTGTAGGTTATGTAGTGCACACTGGATAAACAAGTACTGTAGGCTATAGTGTAGGTTATGTAGTGCACACTGGATAAACAAGTACTGTAGGCTATAGCGTAGGTTATGTAGTGCACACTGGATAAACAAGTACTGTAGGCTATAGTGTAGGTTATGTAGTGCACACTGGATAAACAAGTACTGTAGGCTATAGCGTAGGTTATGTAGTGCACACTGGATAAACAAGTACTGTAGGCTATAGTGTAGGTTATGTAGTGCACACTGGATAAACAAGTACTGTAGGCTATAGTGTAGGTTATGTAGTGCACACTGGATAAACAAGTACTGTAGGCTATAGTGTAGGTTATGTAGTGCACACTGGATAAACAAGTACTGTAGGCTATAGTGTAGGTTATGTAGTGCGCACTGGATAAATATTGTATTAATTGAGTTACCGGTATGTACCCTTCACTTCACTTCACTAACTAACTTCACTTCACTAACTTCACTTCACTAACCCTTCACTAAATTTATTTAGTAAAACATGGCTTGTGTTGATGAGATTGCTACCTCCTCCCATGTTCTCCAGCTTTGTCTTGCTTTGAAGGAAAGGCTGGACAATGTGGAGCAGGAGATTCAATGTCTAAAAGATGAAAACTTGGCCTTGAAACTAGCCATGGTGGAGAAGAAGAGTGAGGTTAGTTTTCCTAGGGATCGTGAAACTCCCTGGAAAGTGGTTGCGACAAGTGCAACGACCTGCAAGCTGAAAAGGGACCCACTCAAGACCAGCAACAAGTTCATCACCTTACCTGATGAGTGTGATGGAGAACAAGTGAAGGATAGCCAGGCTGGGAGTGATAGCGAGGCTGGGAGTGTTTCCAGGGGCGAGGAAAACACGAGTAAGGGAGGTAAGGAAACTACAAATAAAGGTAAGTGTAAGCTTATCAATGTTGTTGGAGATTCTATGGTTAGGTATTTAGGTGACAATCTCTCCACCAAAGTTAGGAAGCTGGAGTGTCTCCCCGGGGCAGGTATACAGTAGGTAGAGTTTGTGAGAGATTGGAGGACGTCATTGACGACTTTGGAGATAAACCCATAGTCGTAATAGTGCAGGTAGCAATGACGTGGGAAAGCTTACCAGTGTTGAACTGCATAAGTTGTATAGGGTAGCCTTAGATAAGATTAGGATGAAGGGTGGGATTCCCATTGCTTGCTCTATCTTGCCAAGAAGAGGTGTCAGGCGTGAATGGTTGTCCAGAGCAATTGGTTTTAATTGCTGGCTGTCAAAGCTGTGCAAAGAGTTGTCATTACCATTCATAGACAACTGGAGCCTCTACTACGGTAACGATAGCTTGTACGCAAGGGACGGGGTGCATTTAAGTAGGAAAGGGATAGGGATGCTAGGAAAGTTAGTTGATAGAGCAGTTGAGGTGGGGTTTTAAATTGGAAATGCCCCATCAAAAGAAAACAAAATAAATTAGGTGATAGAAAGAATAGTCAGGAAAGGAAATTAGATGTTATTAATAACAGTGAAACAATAGGTGACACTGCAGTAATAGAAGTTAGACATATAAATAGTGGTACAATATCTACCTTAGTACAAGATAATAACAACAGTCAAATAGATACTAATAGAAGAAAAGAAGGTCCACCAGACACCAGTAAAAGAAATACATTGAGATTATATTACACAAACTGTAGTTTATGTAATGAAATGGACGAACTTAGAGCACTTGTTAGCAATGTAAATATAGACATAATAGCGCTTACTGAAACATGGATTAATACAGAATCCAAGCATTTTTTAGCAGAATTTGATATACCAGGATATAGTTTGTTTAAATATGACCGAACAAGTAGGAGGGGCGGCGGTATAGCAGTGTTTGTCAGGAGTTCATTAAAATGCTGTACTAAATCAGGTATTAGGCTAAATAATGATAACGAAAGTGAAGGTAGCGAGATCATAGTTATTGGAGTAATTTATAGACCACCAAATATGAGTAGAAATGAAGGTAAATCTTTATGGCAGGAAGTGAAAATAGCATCAAGGTTTAGCAATGTGTACATTATGGGGGATTTTAATTTTCCGAAGATAGATTGGCAGCATCAGATCGGCGACTCAGATTCTGAGGAGTTTATTGAGGCGGTACAAAATCTATTTATTTTAATATACAATGGACAGGAAATGCTAAAGAGAATCCGTCACTTATCCCAGATTTCAGAAAAGCCGATTATGGTGGGATAAGAAGAGCCTTAAGGGTGGACCCTATTGTTAAACAATTAAGTCAGGATAAGCTAGAGTTAAGCTTGACAGCTACATATGAACAGTTTATTTCTTCACTTCACATTGCGCAAAATAAATATATCCCCAAAAGAAGATTTAGATCGATACAGAACCAACCAAAATGGATGAATAATAAACTTACTTACTTTTGATAATAATAATAATAATAATAATAATACTTTATTTCAGACTCACACAGTACAGAGGGGACCATACTGGGGTCCATATATACCTTACAGTAACATAAATATATATAAATATATATAAGCTACTGTACATAGGCTACATAAAATAAAAAGAAATTAAATAATACCCAGCTTGCTATCATGTAGTTCACAGCACTGCCTCAACCAAAAACAGTGGTCATCAAACTACTGTGTTACCAAAACCACTGTCCTAATTGTGTACAGTACCATGCCTCACATCATTTAGCTTCCGGTACAGTATGTTGCTACAGTACAGTATAGGAATATCGGTACTGTACTGCACTATGAGGATCAGTACCGGTATGCTAATTCTGTAGAGTAGCAGACCTGAAATCATTACTTAAGGTTAAATATAGAGCAACTTCCTCCAGTGTGCCTGGATCCTGGAGGTGTACACTATGCTTGGAGTTTGTAGCATTTTAATGATCCTGTTCTCAGAAGTGTTAAGGCGCTGAATGAATTTATATGTTAGCTTTCTAATGAGTGATTTGTAACAGTGTAAGTTCATATAGGCACATAGCGTACTTGTACTCTCATATTTTGAGAGCCCCAGAAACATTTTCATGATATTGTGATATGAGATACTTAGTCTATTCACTGTCATTTTCTTATAGTTCCACCCTAGTTGTGCTGTATACATTGGTGAGCAGTAGGAGTTGAACAATGTTATTTTTGTATCCCATGTGCACATATGAAATTTTCTTAATATTGAATTTCCCTGCATGTAAAGTTGCCTTCGCTGACGACCCATATCCTCATCATCTGAGCGATCACATGAAATATAGTGTCCTAGATACTTTACTTTACTTACTTCTTCTATAATTTCTTCATACAAATGGAATTTAGGTAGCTTTGATTTCAATAGAAGGTTAGATTTAAATATTATGATATTGCTCTTTATAGGATTAAATTTGACTGAATGTTCGATTCCAAATTTTTCACATACTCTTAATAATTTATCCAGTCCTGCTCCAGAGGGCGCGATTAAGGCTAGGTCATCAGCATACATGAGATGATTTACAATGGTGCTGCCAATACAGCACCCAGTGCGAGTCTTGTTCAGCTCCAGACTAAGATCATCCATGTAGACGTTGAAAGATACGGAGACAATATCCCCCCCTGCCTAACACCATTGGTTACGGCGAAAGAGCCTGACAGGATGTTGCCCCATCTTACACACATTTTTTGATTAGCATACCAGAAAATAAGTATCCTAACAATATAGCTAGGCACTCCCCTGTTAACTAATTTTTCAAATAAGGTTTTGTGACACACCCTATCAAAAGCCTTACTTGCATCAAGAAAACAAGAGAAAATTGAGCTATTTAGTTTGTTGTATGTATCAATCACTTCTTTCAGCACATATATGCATTGGTCTGTGCCGTGATTTTTCTTAAAGCCAAACTGATTGCTGCTGGTGACAATATATGCAGACATTCTTTCTAGCATTATCATTTCAACTACCTTACTCACCACACTAGCAAGTGCTACTGGGCGGTAGTTGTCTTTTGCTGTAATTTTACCTGATTTATCTTTAATGACAGGAACAAGTATTACGGATATCATAGACTCCGGCAGGACACCATGCGTAAATAGACTGGTGATGCAAGAACTAAGTTTATCTATTAACAACTTATCTGCATATTTAAGATGTTCTGCATATATACCATCCAGCCCACAAGCTTTATTTAGGTTAAGTTTTCTTATGGCATTCTCAAGATCACTTTCAGTCACTTTAATGTCTTCATAATTACTATCTTTCACATATTGAATTGCACCATTAGTAGACCTTTGGTTTACACTGTTAAGTAGTTCCTTAAAATGAGTTTTCCATAAGTCAGCAATGTTCTCTTCACCCGTAACCCCCTCAACACTGACAGGTAATGGTGTGTTACAATTTTGCATGGATCTGATGTCCTTCCAAAAACAGTTAGTATCCTTTTCTGCCAGACTCTTTGCAAGGGCTTCCTTCCTTAATTGGTTTTCATTTTGCTTAATAAATCTAATGGCATATTTGGTCCTAGCCTTTGCTCTTTTGTGAAGTTCAAATATAGGCCCCTGTCTAGGCTGACCTACTTCAAGCCAATGAGACCTAGCATCTCTGGAGGCCTGATACAGGTCAGCCACATAGTCTTGCCAACCTGGCTTATTGAATGAGGACTTATATTTACGGCTATTAAAAATACTTTCCCCCGCTTTTGATAAAGAATCTATTATACTATTGTAAAATTTAATAATGTCCTTTCTGTGTTGTGCATCACTACATTTTGGATCCCTGCATTGTGCTACACCATTACCATCATATTGCACCCTATTTAATAAGTCCTTGGTTTTATCACAGTACATTTGGCACTCTTCATTTGAGATTACATTCCATGGAACTTTTGCCTTGATGCTATTGCTAGTTTCTGTTATTTCCGGTGCTTTATTAATTTGGATTGTTAATTCTATAGGTATGTGGTCGTCATCCGTAATGTCGTATCTTATGGCCATTTCTGAGATAGAGTCATGAAAGTCAGAGCTAGAGATTGCATGATCAAGCCACGACCTGGTCTCCCATGCTTCACTAACATATGTATAGCTATTTTCTGGAAGCAGGTTTTTGGAGGACAAAATTAAACCTTGCTCCTCACAAAACCTTAACATATGTTTAGCAAACATGGAACCACCCAACTCGTGAGGGGTAGCATTCCAATCACCTACCACTGAGTAACACGTTATCTCTAATTCAGAAATTAGGCCACCAATCTCCCCTAACTTTTCCAAATAAAGTTCTTCATTTTCTGCACACTGATACGGTAAGTAAACACAAAATATTGCAAATTTTCTGTGTCCCACTTCCAGTTGTATTCCCGCACACCAGCTTAAATTTGTCTCAATGGTTTTAATTACACTATCTAGGCACGATCTCCACATTATTGCAACTCCCCCTGGGGGGTGACCTGCCACAATACCATCACGTGTGTCCGTAGTGGAGACCCCGTACCCATGGAAATCTTTATCTAATATGTTCAAATTACCTAAGTCCTGTTTTGTGTACCAGGTTTCCTGAAGGCAGACTATGTCACTGGTCCTTAATGTAGATACGATGTCAGGTCGCAACAGGAGATTCCTCTTTGTTTTGGGGAGTCCTCTGCAATTGTATGAAGTTACTTTTATACTTGCTGCTGTTGTTGGTATCCCCTCCATTACTGCGAGTTGGATAGTGGTGTGCGATGCCTCCAAGTCCCAGAAGCCTCTGCACTGTCCTCATTGGGATATTGTCTTGGTTCTCTGTACCAGTTGACATATGCATCTTCTGGCCACAGGTCAGGATTCATGAAAACATCTGGATCTGGACATTCGCTAGTTATACAAAAGGAGGCACAGGTAGTGGACCTGGAGAGGGTGGTCAGCTGTCTTACCTCTATATTTATAAGTAGATTATCAGCCAAGTATGTCTTGAGATTCTCAGCAGTAACACTAGGGTTGAATCCTGTGGCAAACACCCTAGCTAGTCGGGGCCTTTTGATGGTATTGAGGCCAGTATCCTTGACCCTACCTTTAATTCCTGGCTGGTTTCTCGGTCTAGGGTGAACCTGCTCGCCTTCCCTAGAGTAGCGAGGCTTGCCATTCACCCATTTGATGTGTTCGCCACTCTTCTAGCGGCACCAAGGAGCGCGGCGCCCCTCGTTATAACTAATAGATCTTATAGGAAAAAGGAAAGGAATATATAGAAAAATTAAGAAAGGCGAAACTCACCTACTTATTTACTATCAGACTCTATCAAGACAGGTCAAAAAGGAAATTAGGACAGCAAAAAGAAATTATGAAATAAGGATAGCCAACGACTCAAAAAATAACCCTAAAGATTTTTACCAACTATATAAATCTAAAGTTAGAAATGTAATAGGCCCCCTTAAAACTTCGATAGGAGAAATGACAGAAAATTATTTAGAAATGTGCAGTACATTAAATAGTCAGTTTCTATCCGTTTTCACTAATGAAAATTTGGCACAGATTCCAGAAGTCAGTAAGGTATATAGCGATAGTATAGAAAATAGGTTAAGTACGATTACTATAAGTAGAAATGATGTGCTTAAGGCAATTGACAGACTGAAGCCTCAGAAATCACCTGGTCCTGATGAGGTATATGCTAGAGTATTAAAAGAATGCAGAGATGAGTTAAGTTACCCATTAACATTTCTTTTTAACAAGTCATTAGAAACAGGTATACCGTAGTTCCAGAAGCTTGGAAGCTTGCAAATGTAGTTCCGACCTTCAAAAAAGGTGATAAATCCATAGCATCAAATTATCGTCCCATTAGTCTCACTTCAATCATAGGAAAGCTACTAGAGTCAATTATTGCTAGGAAAATAAGAAACCACTTAGAAACATTTAACTTAATCAATTCTTCTCAGCATGGATTCACTCAGGGACGTTCTTGCCTTACTAATTTGCTTAGCTTTTTCTCAGAGGTATATGAAGCAATAGATAATGACAAATCATATGATATTATATATTTAGATTTCAGTAAAGCTTTCGACAGAGTCCCTCGTCAGCATAAATGGTACTAAGTCAGAGTGGGGATCAGTCAAGAGTGGTGTCCCCCAGGGATCTGTATTGGATCCTCTGTTATTTATCATATAAATAAATTACCTTGATTTAGGTATAACTAGTAGGATAAGTAAATTCGCAGAAGATACCAAAATAGGGAGACCAATAGATTCAGATAGCGATATAGTGCCTCCAAAGGGATCTAGATACCTTACACGAATGGTCAGTAAAGTGGCAGATGAATTTTAACATTGACAAATGCAAGGTATTAAAGATAGGGAAGACGAATACTAATGCAAAATATAAACTAGCTAATGCTGAATTAGAAAACTCAGACTGCGAGCAAGATTTGGGTGTGTTTGTTAGTAACGATTTGAAACCTAGAAAACAGTGTATAAGCGTACGTAACAAGTCAAACAGGATTCTGGGGTTCATCTCAAGGAGTGTGAGTAACAGAACTGCCGATGTTATCTTGAAACTTTACTTGTCATTAGTAAGACCTCATATGGATTATGCTGTCCAATTTTGGTGTCCTTATTACAGAATGGATATAGATTCCTTGGAGAGAGTACAGCGAAGAATGACAAAAATGATTCATAATATTAGAAATCTACCATATGAAGAAAGGTTGAACAAATTAGGCTTACATTCGTTAGAAAGACGCAGAGTTAGAGGGGATATGATAGAAGTGTTCAAGTGGTTCAGTGGGGTAAATAAAGGAGACATGAAAAATGTACTGAAGCTCAGTGATAGCGAAAGAACTCGAACAAATGGTTATAAATTAGATAAATTTCGTTTCAGAAAAGATATAGGCAAATATTGGTTTGGTAACAGAGTTGTAGATGGGTGGAATAGGCTACCAAGTGATATAGTGGGATCAAGAACGATAGGGAGCTTTAAGATAAAATTAGATAGGCATATGGACGAGATGGGTTGGGTGTGAGGGGGATCTACCAGGTGTGTGCCAATCGGCGCTCAGCAGACCCCCGTAATCTCTGACCGTTTTGGTGGGGTCATGTACTCAAGGTATTAGTGAGTTGGGCCTGTAATTGGGGTTGGGTGTGACAGGGATCTGCCTTGTGTGGGCCGATCGGCGTTTTGCAGACTCCCATTTTCTTATGTTCTTATGTAATTTGATACGGTACCGGTATTTTGTCACACACTTATTACTGTTATTGTTTTACAGATGCATTGTGATACCGTAAATTTTAATCTAAAATATTAGGAAGCTAGCAAAAAAAAAAAAAATATATATATATATATACCCGGTATATATATATATATATATATACTGTATAGGCCTATATGATATAATAAAAATCCGCTTTGCTTGAATATTGTGGAAAAATTCAAAGACAGGCAGATTGGAATGTCTGTTTTCGCCAATGCACTCACCAAATAACAAAGGGGTAGCCTAATTGGTTTTATGTCTATACCTGAACATGGATTTCGTGATACCAATATTTATCTTTTTACTCTGTATATACATCCTCTCACAACAAAGGAAAATGCAAGTAATTCCAGGCGTTCAATTAGTTACAGTGTAAAAAGTCTAGGGTAAATGATTGAGGGCCTGGTAATTCACGGTGAGGATAATGTTGATTGGATTACGGACATACAGTAGGTGCCATTACGTTAAATTAATAATTGCATTGCATTATGATAGCCGGAGATGTCTCGCCTCCGGAGCATCCTATTAATTTAACCTACACAAAAAGGGTCCAATATAATATTATTAGGTCTGCACGGGATTTAGGCCAAGTGCTATATTTAACATAACCCTTCACCTTGATGTATGAATGTATGTGTGTTACTCAGTTACTCAGTTACTTGTTCGTCAAGGGGAATCCACGCAATGCGAGCTAAGCTCATTATTATCGCGCCTCCTTAACTGGGAATGTATTGCGTGAAATGCATGTTAAGTGTTTTGTGTACTGTTGGAATGGCTGTGGATGTGTGTGTAGTCTGTATTTGTAGCCAATTGGCGACATCGGAAACGAAGGCTTAGGGTGGATCTGTATGGTACCGTTCTCACTATAGACGGTACCGTCTCGCCCGAAGGCTTAGGTAGCCATCAGCTTAGGTGAACCATATGATACCCATCTCGCCTTGTACCATTTTTGCCAACCCCAGATGGGACGTCACAACGTCGTCCACTTATTCCAGGTACCTATTTACAGCTAGGTGAACTGAGGCACACATGAGGAACACATGAACACATGAAAGGAGACAAGCCCAATTTGTCTCCGCCCGGACGGGATTGAACCCCCGACCCCTCGTGTGTGAGACGAGAGCTCTACCTACTAGGCTACGGGTTGTGTGTATGTGTATGTGTGTGTGTGTGTGTGTGCGTGTGTGTGTGTTTTGTGATGTGATGTGATGTGATGTGATGTGTGTGTGTGTGTGTGCGTGTGCGTGTGTGTGTTTTGTGATGTGATGTGATGTGATGTATGTGTGGATGTATGTGTGTGTGTGTGTGTGTGTGCGTGTGTGTGTGCGTGTGCCTGTGCGTGTGTGTGTTTTGTGATGTGATGTGATGTGATGTATGTGTGTGTGTGTGTGTGTGTTTTTTTTTTTTTTTTGTGATGTGATGTGATGTATGTGTGTGTGTGTGTGTGATGTGTGAAAACAATTTATAAAAGGATTGTAAGGGAAGTAAAATACGGTTCTTGGCCGGAATGAACTGGAGGCTCCATTTCCTCCCCCTCCTCTCTCCGCCCCTATCATCTTCCCCTCCTTCCCTCTTCCCGCACTTCCTTCCTCTTCTCGTTATTATCTCTTCATCACACACACACACACACACACACACACACACACACACACACACACACACATTACATAAGTTCCTTTCATTACATGTGTTAGTTGCTTGTTGGTTCCACATTTGTCGTAGTCTTTGACGATATTATTTGGCTTCAACAGTGATTTGATGATTATATAAAAGTTAAAACTTATTATTGTATTTGCTTTACTATTGTAGTACAGTAATCAGTACGCAAACAAATAAATAAAATAAATAAATCCTGGTTATGTTTCTGTCGGGCAACGCCGAGTTGTGTTTGACTATTGTTTGTGCAGACATTGGTTCATTCTTGCAATCTTAACCCATTCAGTACCGATGACGTCCTTTTTATTATATTATGGCAGCTATTACAATATTTTATTCAGCTTAGGAAGGACTTTTAACAATGAACAGACTAGACAATCTCTATTAATTCTTTTGGCAACCACCCATCCTTCCTAAGCTGAATACATTCGTCTAATAGTTGCCAGAATCTGATGAAAAGGACGTCACCGGTACTGAACGTGTTAATAATTTCTTGCTAGTAGTATATCAGGCATTGGATGACCGGACAAGTTAACCTTACCTTTTGATACCTTTTGATGTGTTCGCCACTCTTCTAGCGGCACCAAGGAGCGCGACGCCCCTCGTTATGGGTGGTGATTTGGTGCAGTAGACTGTTTGAAGCGACAGCTCGCTCCCTTGCGAGGATGGGCTCGTCTGGCACTTTTTGCAGTTCGACATCTAGGGCTCTCTTGAAGTTGTCTAACGAGATGTCCCTCATGTCTCTTACTCGCCGTGGGAGTTTGTTGAAGAGACGTGGGCCTCTGTGTGATAACCAGCCCTCTCGCAGAGAGCCCATAGCACCCCTGTTATTCATCCGGGGGATTTCGCATTCCCAGCCTCTCCTATCACTGAATTTCATGACTATCGGAGTATGTAGGTTTGGTACTAAACCCTCTGCGATTTTCCACGTGTATATTATTAGGTAACGTTCTCTTCTACGTTCCAGTGAGTACAGATTCAGTGCTCTTAAACGCTCCCAATAGTGTAGATGTGTTATCGAACTTATATGCGAAGTGAAATTTCTTTGTACACTCTCTACGTCATTTATTTCACCTGTTTTGTATGGGGATGTTAATACGCTAGTATTCAAGCCGCGGTAGCACTAGAGATTTGAAGAGCTTTATCATAGGCAATTCACCGCGTGTTTTAAAAGTACGCAGAATCCAACCCGTTAGACGTTTCGCAGCCGCCACTTTGACCTGGTTATGTACTTTGAAACCCATATTTTCAGACATTAATACCCCAAGATCTTTCACTGTCTTTCCGTTCTATTATGTGGTTAGATTCTGTTAAGTAATTTGTAATTTCTTTAACACCATTATTATCTCCGTACCGTATTAATTGGAATTTTTCCTCATTGAAGAGCATGTTGTTTTCCCTGGTCCACTGGAACACTACATTCATGTCTTCCTGCAGTCGGCCCGTGTCCTCTTGTGTGTTTACTATCTTGCTTAATTTTGTGTCATCAGCAAAAGACGACACCGTACTGTGTCTGGTGTTGGTATCTATGTCGCAAATTAGTATGAGGAACAGAAGGGGCGCTAGCACTGTTCCTTGGGGCACTGAGCTTTTGACATCCGAAGGCTCAGAAGTGACTTGGTTTACTGCTACCGATTGTTTTCGGTTTACGAGGAAATTGTATATCCACCGTCCGATTTTCCCAGTTATACCTTTTGCTTTCAGTTTGTGGGCTATTATATTTATCAAATGCCTTAGCAAAATCGGTGTAAATGACATCCACGTTTTTCTTTTCTTCTAGCGCTTTAAGAATTTTGTCATAGTGTTCCAAAAGTTGTGAGAGACATGATCTTCCCGCTCTGAACCCATGTTGACCGGTGTTGTGTAGTTCATTTGTCTCCATGAATGTTGAAATTTTGCTTTGCAGGACTCGCTCGAAAACTTTAGTGATGTGAGAGGTTAGAGCTACCGGGCGGTAGTTTTTTGGTAGTGCTTTACTCCCTCCTTTATGCAGTGGGGCAATTATTGTGTTTTTCAAGCTATCTGGTATGTCACCAATGTCTAGACTCCTTCTCCACATTATAGCCAGGGTTTTGAGAGGTTTTCCTTACATTTCTTCATTAGGATCGAATTCCATGAGTCCGGGCCTGGTGCCAAGTGGGATGGCATGTTGGAAATGGCCTCTTCTATGTCTTTTGGACCGAAATCAATATCCAGCATCTGAGGGGTTTCCGTGGGGGAGGTTTCCATGAAAAATATATTTTGGTCTCTGATGACTTTTGTTTCATCAGGCTCACTGAATGCCATTTCATACTGCCTGCTTAAGAGTTCGCTCATTTCCTTTTTGTACCCTGTGAAAGAGCCGTCCCCTTTGCTCAGTGGGCCGATGTTTGATGTTGTTTTAGCCTTTTGTTTGGCGTATGAAAAGAAGTATTTGGAATTTTCCTTTATACCTGCAATAGCTTTCCTCTCCTCTTCCATATGTTGTAGTTCATATGATATTCTTAGCCTTTGTTCAATTTCCACAATTTCTCTATCTATTTCGACCTTTTGCCTATCCTGTAGATTTTGATGTGTGCGTCTTTGTGTGAGTAATTTTCTTCTTCTGTACAGCCTCCTCCTTTCCGATCTAGTTTGCTTCTTCGTTTTGTTTGTCTTGCAGGTATATGGTGGCTACAGATTTGGGTCATGGTTTCTGTTATTAAGACTAGACATTCTGCTGGTGTCAGGTTATCCATTAAATCTTCCCAGTCTATTTCCTCCATTTCTTAATTTACCTCTTCCCACGTAATATTTTTGTTATTGAAGTTAAATTTACTGAAGGGGCCAGTTTTTTTCTCGATTCTGAGGTTGTCTGTACACTCTCTAAGGTTGTTTTGATCTCAATTAATTTATGGCCCGTGTGGGTTCAGCAATATGTTGGGTAAGACTAAAAAAATCACAAAGTTCAAAAAGCTCTCTCGTATTAGTATTTGCTTCTCCGGTGTTATTTGCCACTAACTGGTTTTCTAGTTGTCTCCATTTAATGTTTGGTAGGTTAAAGTCTCCTAGCCATATAATATTTGGTGTTGGGTTCCCCAGGGTTTCCACTTCTGATTTTATTTTGTTGAGCTGGGTTTTGAATTCTTCTCGGGATGAGTCTGGAGGCCTGTATGTAACAATAACTGCTAAATTTAGGGATTCTATTTTAACTCCAAGTATTTCCACCACTTCATTACTGTTATTTAGGAATTCAGTACATATCAGTGAGTCATGTATATACAAGGCTACACCTCCATGTGATCTATGCGTTCTGTCCGCCCTATGTAGGTTGTAGCCAGGAATCCATACCTCACTATCTTCCTGATCTTTAATGCGAGTTTCTGTGAGAGCCGCAAATATAGCGTTTCCTTCTTCTAGCAGGCCCCTAATAAATGGTACTTTGTTCGTGGTTCTATTTTTTAGGCCTTGGATATTTGCAAACAAGATTGGGGAGGGATTGTTTGGAGTACTATGTGTACCTAATAGTCTTCGGGATGTATTGGCCACTCTTGGGAGGCCAGGAGGTGCTCGAGGTGTTCTATGTGCTCTTCCATCTCCCTCAGTCTCTTCATCTTCATCTGCTCTTTCTCTCCTTGCCTTTTCCCTCTGTCTCGTCCTCGCATAGCTAGAGAGTTTTTTGGGCTACCATTCGTGTTAGGTCTAGCATAATTATCTCCAAGTCCCTTTAATATGAAAAGCTGGGCATTTCATATTGTAGCAGGTCTTGTTCTCAAGTGATGTCTTGCAAAGGGATGGGTGGTGGTATTTGCAGGTTTCACCAAATCTACATTTTCCATGACTGGTTATGTTGTTGCAAATTTTGGGATGAGCAAATCTACATGAATTCCCATTATATTCGCCCTTTTGACCAAAGTAGCACCTTCTTTCCAGATAATATCTGCATACTGGTGTAGACAACCCCAGTAGGTGTGGCTGGGGCTGCAAGGGGTTATGTGGTGAGCTAAGTGTGGTTGTGGGCGATAGTGGGCTTGGTGTATGGGTGGGTGAGGCCTGCAGGGGGGTGGAGTTACGGGTCGGTTGTAGGTGGGCAGGTGGCAGTGGTGAGGGGGGAGACGATGTGGAAGGGGAGCCTGATATGGGGGCTTGTTGCATCCTACGTTCATCCTGCAAATGTATTTGATCAACAGCAGTAGGGTGGTCAATGGCCATAGATGGGATTAATGTGGGTGTTTTCTGGGTCTGGGGAGGTGTGGGGAGATGTGCGGCAGGGTTTGTGGATAGTAGGGTGCGAAAGGTTGTTGTTCGGCAGGCGATGTGTGTTGATGTACAGGAGGCAAGGTGGGCATTTTCATGGGAAGGTGTGCGTGTGTGGGTTGTGGGTTGTGATATTAGTATGGGCCCTGAGGCCCCAATAGTTCCCCATTTTCTGTGAAAGGTAGCTATGTCTTGGCTATATTTCAGTCTATCTTGTACTTCTGTATTTTCTACAGTCTGTATGACTTGCCATGTGATATCGAAACAACTATCGCAGAAATGGAGGTTCTTCCCTCTTGTATTGTACGCCTCATTTATTGGTATCAATCCTATGCAAATCCAGTGGTATGGTTGCTTGCATATCCGACATGCGGTGCCTTTATGCATGTGTATATTCATCTTACACCTCGTACAGTTGTCTCTGGTAGACATCTTTGTTTGTTTTTTGTTTTTGTTTTTGTTTTTCCACCCGCCCTTACATGGGGGAGAGAGAAGGGGGGGGGGGGGGGGCGTGGAGGACAAGGAGAGTGTTTGTTACGCGGTTTGTGGGGTTTGTGGGGGGGGGGGGGGGGGTGGAGGACAAGGAGGTGTTTGTTACGCGGTTTGTGGGGAGTGTGTGGGGGGGGGGGGGGGGGAGTGCCACTCGTTTACACTCGTTATGTTTAAAACCAGTAGACTAGCTCAACCAGTAGATCTCAACCTGTGCCAACTGGTTGATACGGCTCTGCTACCTATACTGTATACTGACTGGAATGGGCTCCTGTTGCGTTACCCGGAAATGTGAATGTGGTCTGGGAGGGCAATATTATAGCTGGAAGGAATTATGGCAAGGCTGCTTTGTTAGCCTATGGAACAAACACAAAATACATTGCTCGAAAATGGCAGAAGCAAGCAAAATCCTCAATAATAATTAAGCACAATATTATAAAAATCCACAAGACGTCGGAGCAGATAGTGTTATGAAAGATCTGCCATAGAGAAGGGGTTAAAATAAAAAACATATGCGACTCTCACTCTCTCTCTCTCTCTCCTCCCATGCAGCGTTTCTCAGCTATCGACTCCCCCTGCACCTTCCTTTACAGTCAGGCCCTCCCCTTTAAAAGTACCGATACCTTCCATTGCCAACCACAAATGACTTTCTATTCAATATGTTTTTCAATAACTCGCTGATCTATCCGATTTTTCCTCCATTCATACTGTATACATTTTGCCCATAGACTATATTATATATTTTCTATTTGTGCCACTATCTTTCAATTCCACACACAAATAATGTTTCCAATCTCTTCTTAACAAACTCAGGGCTCTATCATCCTTTCCACTTGATCATGTGCACTGTATCCATATTTCCCTTACTGCATTTTGAACTTGTATCGATACTATTCAAATGTTATCTACACATTACTGTGTTTAATAGTTGCACAATAACGCCCTACTCGTTCACGCTTTTCTTTCCTCATGTGTGTGGAATCATGTTTACCCATAAACTCTATGTTATGCTTTCGACTATACCCAGTTCAATACAAGTAGACCAGAAATACCGACCCTAGCCTCTCATAACTCAAATAGGACTTCACTATTTGAGCTGTTATTTCTACCATTTGGAGAGAGTCAATCATTAAATAGGTGTGGACAATTAAAGCCCGTTTGCTCCTACCCTGAGTGAGTTACAAAAGGTTAGGCTTATGATTTGTACTAAATATAGTGAACAAAATATAGTACATATATCTTTTAATTCCAGAACAAACATTACTTTTACTTTCACATAGACTACTTCCTTAAATTCCTTTTCCTCCTCATTTTGCCGTTATCGGTACTGTTATTTGTATTTGATATTCAAACACAATATATCCACCTTATAACTTAATAATTATTCTCTTCCATTCCATTGGTAACCAGTTTGTCCATATTCTGTATTACATCGTCAACATCAGGTATTGATCGGCCTCTTGTACCGGTACTTTCAACACTTCCCTTTAAAAGAGCCAATATCTTCATCTTCACGTACAAATTACCTTCCTTTCACATTCTCCCCCAATAACGATTTCCAGTAATTTCCTACTCCATTCCTCTCCAGTATTATTATACCTTTTCTCCAGGCTGTTTCTGCTCCCTTTCAACCATTGCTATTAGGCTATTTTACTTTCACATAGCCCTATACGTCCCACCACTCAACCACCTTTCACATAGCCCTATACGTCCCACCACTCAACCACCTTTCACATAGCCCTATACGTCCCACCACTCAACCACCTTTCACATAGCCCTATACGTCCCACCACTCAACCACCTTTCACATAGCCCTATACGTCCCACCACTCAACCACCTTTCACATAGCCCTATACGTCCCACCACTCAACCACCTTTCACATAGCCCTATAGTCCACCACTCAACCACCTTTCACATAGCCCTATACGTCCCACCACTCAACCACCTTTCACATAGCCCTATACGTCCCACCACTCAATCAATTCCTTATCTCTGTTATCCATTCCGCAACCCTCTCACATATTCATATGTATTACTATCTAACCACAAGAGATATATTGACACACAGGCAGATAAACACATAGACAGAGATACAAAAGTAACGGTAGTATCGGTATATACAAAAATAATGCAGTTAAGCTACAAGGAATAGCTTTATACATTAAAATATGAACGAGAAACTAATTTATAGTGCAATTTTACTCATCGAAAA
>CM064503.1:43055811-43102031 GCA_032716605.1 Paralithodes platypus
GGGTTGCTGACCAGGGCAGACGAATCCCATGCACCCGCATTCTGTCTATAATTAGACGATGTTACGCAGTTAGAAAGGATCCCTGGGACTCTCGCTCTCTCTCTCTCTCAGTATATATACTGTATTTATGCTTGCTTCTCTCCGCCTGTGTGCGTAAATGATGCCGCGGACAGATCAACCATCCTCCCCAAAGACTATATAAAGAGCCAATATAAAGTGATTACCAATAAGCACACTCTCTCCGTTGGTGCCTCCGGACAGAAGAGCGCCAATAATGACTGTGGTGGTGTGGGGAAGGTGTGGTACAAGTAGGCAACTAAGTGCACATTTGTATAGATTTGTCCATTTATTGATCTATTTATTATTTTAGTTAAGTTTTCTCCCAAGACCTCTATCAAGTTATACAGTAGATAATACCGGTACCCCCCAAAAAAAACTTCGATAAAACTTAGTACATTTTTCGGTAGACAAAGGTCCCAGTCAAAGGCCAACTCCTCCTAAATTACAGGCTCGCTATTGTTCGCCAGGAATAAAAGTAAACACTTAAATATTACAGGCTCGCTATTGTTCGCCAGGAATAAAAGTAAACACTTAAATATTACAGGCTCGCTATTGTTCGCCAGGAATAAAAGTAAACACTTAAATATTACAGGCTCGCTATTGTTCGCCAGGAATAAAAGTAAACACTTAAATGGCACAAAAGGTCTTAAAATCGCCTAACTAATTGGGTGAACGTCTTATAATCTCAAAAACGAATGAGGCTAAACATGAGGGAAAAGGGCATCCAATCCCCCCCCCCCTTAATTGGTTGTCTAGGTTTTATTAAGTAAATGGAATAACAAAAAGTCAAATATCCGTTGTTGGAGGAAAGAAATACACACGCTCTTTGTTGGTGTGTGAAAATGGAAGACTGTTAACATTGTTCAGTGTAGTGGCTAAGTAATGGTAGATGTCTGTCTGGGTGTCACCTTCATAGCAGTTTGGTTACCTTGTTAACCTAATGTGTGTGTGTGTGTGTGTGTGTGTGTGTGTGTGTGTGTGTTACTTCCATTTCGTTGTTATCTATCCACTTGTTTGTTCAGTCAGCCAATCAATTCCTCTATCTGCCAGGCTGATTGTGTGTCTGTTTACATATTCGTTTGGTGCCCGATTGGTAAGGTTGTGACAGAAGCTTGTGTATGGGAGTGGTTTTATTGATGCCAGGCTGTTGTCTATAGCCGGTTTGATTTCGGCTGGTGATAAACTGAATCCCCTAGCAACTCGTTGTTCAATGCTTAATGGATAAATAGAAAGCTAATATGTCTCTCTGTCATATGAATGTCAAGGTTTTATAATCAGCAAAATATTTCGCGATCAACTCTTCATACTATACCCTATTCCAAGTAGGCCTAAGTAGGTTAAAACTCTTGAACATTAATCTCTATAAGTCACAAACAACTAGAGTAATCAAGCTATTATTTCTACTATTTGGGAAGGGTCAGCCTGGGAATAGGTGTGGAAATTGTCAACCCATTTGATGAAGCTTTTCCTGAGTTACAGAGGTTAGATTTCCGGATTTCTGAACTACCTATTAGGAACTGTGGGAACAGGGTATAGCTAAGTAATCAAGGTGAGGATATTGTAATTTACCGTCAGCTGAAACTAAACAGCTTATAAGTAGTGATATAGGTCTAGCTCTCTGTCTGTCTCACTGATAATATCTGCTGTCTACCTGTTAACTTGTCTAAAGGTGAGATTTTTAGTTTGCTCCTTAGACATCCATCAAGCTTCAAAAAATACCCCAAAGATCCCTCTTCGAGATAAATGTGTACATGTCCTGACCGAAGGCCGGTTCTTCCTAAATTACAGGCTCACTATTGCTCCCCAGGATAAAATCGACACGTAAATATAGGTCTTAAAATGGAGAGAAATGGGGTGAAAGGTCTTATAAAAGCCAACTTAATGGGGTGAACGTCTTAAAATCTCAAAACTAATGGGGCTAAACATGGGGGAGAAGGGTGTGTAAAAAAACCCCCACTTAAGTGAAAATCTCCCCTCAAGTTAATTGTGCCAAGACCTGACCAAGAAGCAGAATCCCTCCCTCCCGGGCCCTCCCGGGATACAAGGTGTACTGGTCACTGTGAGGGGGGAAGGTTATCTGGGGGTTGGGGCTACGGGTTCACGGCAAGCTATAATCAGGTCAATGTATAATCAGCTGACGTGTAACAGCTACAACTTGTGATTGGTAAAGTTCTGGGTTATCTGGCTTTAAGACTAGATGAAGTGCAAATGTATACCGGTAATTAGATTAGGTGTAATAGCTAAAACTTGACATAGGTAAAGTACCGGTACTGGCTTGTCTAGGTCAGGTGTAATAGCTTGAACTTGTTATAGTTAAGTTCTGGGTGATCTAGCTATAAGACTAGATGAGGTGTAATAGCTTGAACTTGTTATAGTAAAGTTCTGGGTGATCTAGCTATAAGACTAGATGAGGTGTAATAGCTTGAACTTGTTATAGTAAAGTTCTGGGTGATCTAGCTATAAGACTAGATGAGGTGTAATAGCTTGAACTTGTTATAGTTAAGTTCTGGGTGATCTAGCTATAAGACTAGATGAGGTGTAATAGCTTGAACTTGTTATAGTAAAGTTCTGGGTGATCTAGCTATAAGACTAGATGAGGTGTAATAGCTTGAACTTGTTATAGTAAAGTTCTGGGTGATCTAGCTATAAGACTAGATGAGGTGTAATAGCTTGAACTTGTTATAGTTAAGTTCTGGGTGATCTAGCTATAAGACTAGATGAGGTGTAATAGCTTGAACTTGTTATAGTTAAGTTCTGGGTGATCTAGCTATAAGACTAGATGAGGTGTAATAGCTTGAACTTGTTATAGTAAAGTTCTGGGTGACCTAGCTATAAGACTAGGTGAGGTGTAATAGCTTGAACTTTTTATAGTAAAGTTCTGGGTCATCTAGTTATAAGACTAGGTGAGGTGTAATTATCTAGGACTGTATATGGTTCTGATGGCCTTATAAGTGGTAGTGGGGAAGGTAGATCTGCTGGTTGTGGTGGCAGTGGCTATTGGAGGTATCTTGTGACAGAACACGATATTAACCCTTTCAGCACCGATGACGTGTTATTCGCTGTTTTATAGCTATATTTGAATTATTCTATTCAGTTTAGGAAGGGTCGGTGATAGTTATAGGTTGAATTATTCTATTCAGTTTAGGAAGGGTCGGTGATAGTTATAGGTTGAATTATTCTATTCAGTTTAGGAAGGGTCGGTGATAGTTATAGGTTGAATTATTCTATTCAGTTTAGGAAGGGTCGGTGATAGTTATAGGTTGAATTATTCTATTCAGTTTAGGAAGGGTCGGTGATAGTTATAGGTTGAATTATTCTATTCAGTTTAGGAAGGGTCGGTGATAGTTATAGGTTGAATTATTCTATTCAGTTTAGGAAGGGTCGGTGATAGTTATAGGTTGAATTATTCTATTCAGTTTAGGAAGGGTCGGTGATAGTTATAGGTTGAGTTATTCTATTCAGTTTAGGAAGGGTCGGTGATAGTTATAGGTTGAGTTATTCTATTCAGTTTAGGAAGGGTCGGTGATAGTTATAGGTTGAATCGAGATAGTTTATAGTTTCTTAATTCCTGGAAATCCTACGTAAATATAATATCTCGTATTATTAGCTAGAATACAATACCGTACATAATAAAGTGGTCACCGGTAAAGAAAGGGTTAATGGTGCGTAGTGTTGCCTTATTGAATACTGATAGCTAGGATGATAATTATTAAAGAATATTGACAATCTGCTCAATGTGGTGTAAAACCTATATTGTAGTTGCCTATTTAATAGCTACCGGTATAGTCTATCATTATTATAATTAGGACACACATGTTGACTCCTAACCTCAGTAACCCAAAAAGAGTTAGATCAAATGGGCTGCACATCACCACATTTATTCCATTTCTGACTCTTCCCAATTTTGTAGAAATATTAGCTCGGTTAGCCTAGTCATTTACTAGTTATAAACGTTAGTACAAAGATTGCTGGCCTAATTATAATGAAGAGACTATTGTATGGTATTATAATGAAGAGACTATTGTATGGTATTATAATGAAGAGACTATTGTATGGTATTATTCTAGGAGTATTAACACGTGTCTCTAAACAGGAAGTGGTAAGCGGCAAGAGTATGTTGTAAATTAATTGATAATGATATACATTGTGGTTAAATAGGAGTTGAGGGTATCAAAGCGACAGTGTGGTAGCCAAGGGGGTAGTTGTGGTGTAGGACGTGGTGGTGGTGGTGGTCAGGATGTTGTAAGTTCAGTAGTTAACCAGTCAAGTGATACCCGGGTAAAAGTAGTAGTGATCGTGGCAGTAGGAGGTTTATTATAGTACAGTTATTTAACTTATTTTACAAGTGGTATTGGTTACGGTAACACAATTGCAGCACAGTGGTGTTCTGTACTAAAGTAAACAATACACTTACAATTAAAATAATAGAAGAGGGAACAGGGAAGGGATATGAACCAGTCACTGGAGTCTTGAACGCAAATTTTTTTTTTTTTTTTTTAAGAGAATGAACGGAGGAAGGAAAAACACAGATAAAACAAAAAGGTCCATGTGCCTAAAGGCATCCTCCATTCATAAAATGTTTGTAACAACTGGATTTAAACATTTGTAGATTGTAAGTTTGTGGAAAGCAATTCGAGGGAAGTGAATTCCAAAGAGTAGTAGTTCTGGGGATAAATTAATTTTGATAAGCAGAAGTTCTGCATTGTGGAGGAGAAAGTGTAAACTCAGCTGCCCTAGTTCTACGGGGAAAGATGTGGAGAGGCGGCACAATTAAAGCAAGTTCCTCGGAACAATTGCTGTGAAAATATCTGTAGAATAATGCAAGGGATGCAACGTTTCTTCGTGTGGATAATGTAGGAAGGTCCTGTGTGATTGCAGGGTTATTGATTAATCTAATAGCTTTATTTTGAATTTTGTCCAACTGCCTCAATGCAACCACTCCACTTCCACTCCACAGACGTGAACAGTAATCCATCTGAGAACGCACATGACTTTTATATATTACGGCCAACTGCTTGTCAGTGAAGAATTCTCGAACTCTGTACAGGAGTCCCAGTTTTTTAGAGGCATTATTAGCAATGCTTCTAACATAATGTGTCCAGCTCAAGTTAGTAGTTAATGTTACACCGAGAATGTCAATACTAGGGGAAGTGGGAGTATTTACATCATTAAACAATATATGAGTCAGTGAGATAGGCCTAATACCGGTAAAAAAAGGTGACAAATCAATAGCATCAAAATTACCGTCCCATTAGTCTTACATCAATCATAGGAAAGCTACTAGAGTCAATTATTGCTAGTAAAATTAGAAACCACTTAGATACATTTAATTTAATAAATTCTTCTCAGCATGGATTCACTCAGGGACGTTCTTGCCTTACTAATTTGCTTAGTTTTTTCTCAGAGGTATATGAAGCAGTAGATAATGACAAGTCATATGATATAATATATTTAGATTTCAGTAAAGCTTTCGACAGAGTCCCTCATAAGAGATTGATGAGAAAGGTTGAGGCGCATGGAATAGGTGGGGCGTTGTTGGGATGGATTAGGTCATGGCTAATTGGTAGGAAGCAGAGAGTCAGCATAAATGGTACGAAGTCAGAATGGGGAGCAGTCAAAAGTGGTGTCCCCCAGGGATCTGTATTAGGTCCTCTGTTGTTTGTTATATACATAAATGACCTTGATTTAGGTATAACTTTAAATTTGCAGACGATACCAAAATGGGGAGAACAATTGATTCAGATAGAGATATAGAGTGCCTCCAAAGGGATCTAGATACCTTACACGAATGGTCAGTAAATTGGCAGATGAAGTTTAACATTGTATTGAGTATTGTTCACATGTGTGGGGAGGTTCCTCTCACACCGCTCTCCTAGACAAAGTTGAAAGGAAGGCCTTTCGTATCATTAACTCCCATCCACTCACCAACTCTCTTCAATCTCTCTCTCTCCGCCGCAATGTTGCATCTCTCTCGCTATTCTATCGCTACTATAATAATCAGTGTTCCTCAGAGCTATCCCAGTGCATACCACCTCCTTTACGTAGGGCACGTGGTACCCGTCTTGCAACTCAATCCCACCCCTACTCTGTGCAACTCTCCAACCAAGAGTGAAACGTTACTCTCAAACTTTCTTCTACTCAACATCTGAGCTCTGGAACTCTCTCCCAGAATCAGTCTTTCCCTCTTCCTATGACTTAAATTGCTTCAAACTCCGTGTGTCCAGGCATTTTGGCTCGAACGTCCCTTGATTTTGGCCCTGTCACTCTTTCAACTATGGGGGAGGCACTCGCTATAGGCAGTTATGCCTTTTGCCTCCCTCAATCACATAGAAAAAAAAAAAAAAAAAAAAAAAAAATTGACAAATGCAAGGTATTAAAGATAGGGAAGATGCATACAAATTTTAAATATAAACTAGCTAATATGGAATTAGAAAACTAGAATTGTGTGAAAGATCTAGGTGTGTTTGTTAGCAATGATTTGAAGCCTAGACAACAGTGTATAAGCGTTCGAAACAAGGCAAACAGGATTCTCGGGTTCATCTCTAGGAGTGTGAGTAACAGAACTGCTGATGTTATCTTAAAACTTTACTTGTCATTAGTGAGACCCCATATGGATTATGCTGTTCAATTTTGGTGTCCTTATTACAGAATGGACATAGATTTATTGGAGAGAGTACAACGTAGAATGACAAAAATGATCCATAATATTAGAAATCTTCCGTATAAAGAAAGGTTGAAGAAATTAGGCTTACATTCGTTAGAGAGACGCAGAGTTAGAGGGGATATGATAGAGGTGTTCAAGTGGGTTAGTGGGATTAACAAAGGGGACATGACAAATGTACTAAAACTCAGTGATAGCGAAAGAACTCGTACCAATGGTTTCAAATTAGATAAATTTCGTTTCAGAAAAGATATAGGCAAATATTGGTTTGGTAACAGAGTTGTAGATGGGTGGAATGGACTACCAAGTGCTAAAGTGGCATTAAAAACGATAGGGAGCTTTAAGATAAAATTGGATAAGCATATGGACGAGAAGGGTTGGGTGTGAAGGGGGATCAGCAGGGTTGGGCCAATCAGCGCTTACCTTACCTTTGGATACCTTTGGATGTGTTCGCCGCTCCTCTAGCGGCACCAAGGAGCGCGACGCCCCTCGTTATGGGTGGTGATTTGGTGCAGTAGACTGTTTGAAGCGACAGCTCGCTCCCTTGCGAGGATGGGCTCGTCTAGCACTTTTTGCAGTTCGACATCTAGGGCTCTCTTGAAGTTGTCTAACGAGATGTCCCTCATGTCTCTTACTCGCCGTGGGAGTTTGTTGAAGAGACGTGGGCCTCTGTGTGATAACCAGCCCTCTCGCAGAGAGCCCATAGCACCCCTGTTATTCATCCGGGGATTTCGCATTCCCAGCCTCTCCTATCACTGAATTTCATGACTATCGGAGTATGTAGGTTTGGTACTAAACCCTCTGCGATTTTCCACGTGTATATTATTAGGTAACGTTCTCTTCTACGTTCCAGTGAGTACAGATTCAGTGCTCTTAAATGCTCCCAATAGTGTAGATGTTTTATCGAACTTATATGCGAAGTGAAATTTCTTTGTACACTCTCTACGTCATTTATTTCACCTGCTTTGTATGGGGATGTTAATACGCTACAGTATTCAAGCCGCGGTAGCACTAGAGATTTGAAGAGCGTTATCATAGGCAATTCACCGCGTGTTTTAAAAGTACGCAGAATCCAACCCGTTAGACGTTTCGCAGCCGCCACTTTGACCTGGTTATGTACTTTGAAACCCATATTTTCAGACATTAATACCCCAAGGTCTTTCACACTGTCTTTCCGTTCTATTATGTGGTTAGATTCTGTTAAGTAATTTGTAATTTCTTTAATACCATTATTATCTCCGTACCGTATTAATTGGAATTTTTCCTCATTGAATTGCATGTTGTTTTCCCTGGTCCACTGGAACACTACATTCATGTCTTCCTGCAGTCGGCCCGTGTCCTCTTGTGTGTTTACTATCTTGCTTAATTTTGTGTCATCAGCAAAAGACGACACCGTACTGTGTCTGGTGTTGGTATCTATGTCGCAAATTAGTATGAGGAACAGAAGGGGCGCTAGCACTGTTCCTTGGGGCACTGAGCTTTTGACATCCGAAGGCTCAGAAGTGACTTGGTTTACTGCTACCGATTGTTTTCGGTTTACGAGGAAATTGTATATCCACCGTCCGATTTTCCCAGTTATACCTTTTGCTTTCAGTTTGTGGGCTATTATACCATGGTCACATTTATCAAATGCCTTAGCAAAATCGGTGTAAATGACATCCACGTTTTTCTTTTCTTCTAGCGCTTTAAGAATTTTGTCATAGTGTTCCAAAAGTTGTGAGAGACATGATCTTCCCGCTCTGAACCCATGTTGACCGGTGTTGTATAGTTCATTTGTCTCCATGAATGTTGAAATTTTGCTTCGCAGGACTCGCTCGAAAACTTTAATGATGTGAGAGGTTAGAGCTACCGGGCGGTAGTTTTTTGGTAGTGCTTTACTCCCTCCTTTATGCAGTGGGTCAATTATTGCGTTTTTCAAGCTATCTGGTATGTCACCAGTGTTTAGACTCCTTCTCCACATTATAGCGAGGGGTTTTGAGAGGTTTTCCTTACATTTTTTCATTAGGATCGAGTTCCAAGAGTCCGGGCCTGGTGCCGAGTGGGATGGCATGTTGGAAATGGCCTCTTCTATGTCTTTTGGACCGAAATCAATATCCAGCATCTGAGGGGTTTCCGTGGGGGAGGTTTCCATGAAAAATATATTTTGGTCTCTGATGACTTTTGTTTCATCAGGCTCACTGAATGCCATTTCATACTGCCTGCTTAAGAGTTCGCTCATTTCCTTTTTGTACCCTGTGAAAGAGCCGTCCCCTTTGCTCAGTGGGCCGATGTTTGATGTTGTTTTAGCCTTTTGTTTGGCGTATGAAAAGAAGTATTTGGAATTTTCCTTTATACCTGCATCTATGCTTTCCTCTCCTCTTC
The DNA here is from genome assembly GCA_032716605.1 of Paralithodes platypus. Classification (NCBI taxonomy): domain Eukaryota; kingdom Metazoa; phylum Arthropoda; class Malacostraca; order Decapoda; family Lithodidae; genus Paralithodes; species Paralithodes platypus. The sequence goes on from CM064503.1 coordinate 43,064,894, forward strand.
CATATGTTGTAGTTCATATGATATTCTTAGCCTTTGTTCAATTTCCACAATTTCTCTATCTATTTCGACCTTTTGCCTATCCTGTAGATTTTGATGTGTGCGTCTTTGTGTGAGTAATTTTCTTCTTCTGTACAGCCTCCTCCTTTCCCGATCTTGTTTGCTTCTTCGTTTTGTTTGTCTTGCAGGTATATGGTGGCTACAGATTTGGGTCATGGTTTCTGTTATTAAGACTAGACATTCTGCTGGTGTCAGGTTATCCATTAAATCTTCCCAGTCTATTTCCTCCATTTCTTGATTTACCTCTTCCCACCTAATGTTTTTGTTATTGAAGTTAAATTTACTGAAGGGGCCGGTTTTTGTTCTCGATTCTGAGGTTGTCTGTACACTTTCTAAGGTTGTTTTGATCTCAATTAATTTATGATCTGAGTATGTTGTGTCCGATATGTTAATGCTGTGTACTAGAGAGTCGTTGTTAGTGAAGACCAGGTCTAAGATATTGTTTTCCCATGTGGGTTCAGCAATATGTTGGGTAAGACTAAAAAAATCACAAAGTTCAAAAAGCTCTCTCGTATTAGTATTTGCTTCTCCGGTGTTATTTGCCACTAACTGGTTTTCTAGTTGTCTCCATTTAATGTTTGGTAGGTTAAAGTCTCCTAGCCATATAATATTTGGTGTTGGGTTCCCCAGGGTTTCCACTTCTGATTTTATTTTGTTGAGCTGGGTTTTGAATTCTTCTCGGGATGAGTCTGGAGGCCTGTATGTAACAATAACTGCTAAATTTAGGGATTCTATTTTAACTCCAAGTATTTCCACCACTTCATTACTGTTATTTAGGAATTCAGTACATATCAGTGAGTCATGTATGTACAAGGCTACACCTCCATGTGATCTATGCGTTCTGTCCGCCCTATGTAGGTTGTAACCAGGAATCCATACCTCACTATCTTCCTGATCTTTAATGCGAGTTTCTGTGAGAGCCGCAAATATAGCGTTTCCTTCTTCTAGCAGGCCCCTAATAAATGGTACTTTGTTCGTGGTTCTATTTTTTAGGCCTTGGATATTTGCAAACAAGATTGGGGAGGGATTGTTTGGAGTACCGGTACTATGTGTACCTAATAGTCTTCGGGATGTATTGGCCACTCTTGGGAGGCCAGGAGGTGCTCGAGGTGTTCTATGTGCTCTTCCATCTCCCTCAGTCTCTTCATCTTCATCTGCCCTTTCCCTCCTTGCCTTTTTCCTCTGTCTCGTCCTCGCATAGCTAGAGAGTTTTTTGGGCTACCATTCGGGTTAGGTCTAGCATATCTCAAAGTCCCTCTAATATGAAAAGCTGGGCATTTCATATTGTAGCAGGTCTTGTTCTTAAGTGATGTCTTGCAAAGGGATGGGTGGTGGTATTTGCAGGTTTCACCAAATCTACATTTTCCATGACTGGTTATGTTGTTGCAAATTTTGGGATGAGCAAATCTACATGAATTCCCATTATATTCGCCCTTTTGACCAAAGTAGCACCTTCTTTCCAGATAATATCTGCACACTGGTGTAGACAACCCCAGTAGGTGGGGCTGGGGCTGCAAGGGGTTATGTGGTGAGCTAAGTGTGGTTGTGGGTGATAGTAGGCTTGGTGTATGGGTGGGTGAGGCCTGCAGGGGGGTGGAGTTACGGGTCGGTTGTAGGTGGGCAGGTGGCAGTGGTGAGGGGGGAGACGATGTGGAGACGCTCTGCAGACCCCGTAATCCTGCGTTAATCTCTAACCGTTTTGGTAAGATGAATCCTCAGGGTATTAGAGTGTTGAGCCTATAATTGGGCTTTGTAATTGGGGTTGTGTGGGACAGGGATCTGCCTTGCTTAGGCCAATCGGCTTTCTGCAGACTCCCATTTTCTTATGTACTTATGTTCTTATAATATCATACCGTACTGTTTTATATACATTTCCTTTTAAATAAAAATATTGTTCCTTCATGCAATAAATAGTTAATAATGAATTGTTGTTGTACAGGTATGCCAAGGACTATGATAATATAGGTACAGTCTTGGTCATGAATATATCAACACCTAATAATAATAATAAACAAGAGAGAGTGAGCATTAACTTGTGAATCCCGATAATTGTATCTTTTGTGCCTCAATCAGTTTAACAAAATAGTTGAGCAGTGTATCATTACTGTTCCTCCAATAATAGTTATCATCTTCCTGACCATGACTGTACCCTCATCAACATAGTATGGCCTACAATAGCCTATAGTACGGTACTAAAGTAGGCTACCGGTACTTGTTGTTGACATCAAAGACAATTGTGTAAAGTTGGTACCGGTAGTATTTAAAATATAATAACCACACATTAAAGGTACCGGTAGTGGTTGTATTAATGGATGGTTAATGTGGTAGTTGTGGCACAATGATAGTAATAGTTAACATACTAGTGTAGGAAACAAGTGGTTGATAGTATAGTGATGGTCTGAGGAGGGATGGTGGTGGTAGCAGTATAGATGAGATACATCCTGGCTCACCCCAGATCACCACAACATCTCTACACCTACACCACATCACTAGTCTACCATACCAACATACTCATAATGACCAGGTTTTTAGTTTGCTCCCTAGACCTCCATCAAGCTTTAAACAATACCCCCAAGACCCCCATTCGAGATAATGTGTCAATTTTTCGGTAGAAGAATGTCCCAGCCGAAGGTCGGTTCCCCCTAAAATATCGGCTTCCTATCACTTACCAGAAAAATATCGACACCTAAATGGAACGAGAGGTCTTAACATTGACAGAAATGGGGCGAAAAGTCCAAACTAATAAAGCAAACGTCTTAAAATTTCAAAATAAATGGGGCTAAATACGAGGGACAAGGGGGTCCAGAAAACACCATAAAGTGAAAACCTCCCCTTAATTACTGTAACAAATATGGGTTCACAAAAGGTGTGGCAAAAAGGAATTAACATTGTAAATAAACCCCATGATTGTATATACTTTTCTATCAAGCCCTTGCATTTTACAGGGTACCGTACACCATAATTATCTCTACACGTACACCATATTATTTCATTACCACCACACCAACACCAGCATACATATTTTGTCCGAGTGTAAGTAATGGTGTTGCAGTGGTATTGTATTGTTGTACTGATATTCCTATTTGAACAATCATACTCAAAAGTCGTATCCCACCTCCACAATCTTAACTTGGGTGTCTTCTCTAATATATCACACACACACACACACACACACACACACACACACACACACACACACACACACACACACACACACAAAACACATTAAATATAGATATTGTAAATAAATAAATTGATAAATACATACACAAATAAAATAAATAAAACTATTTATTGGTTTACGGTATCTCTCTCATTTGCATTCGGACCCCTTCTGTTTAGTGTCCAGGTTATAATGGATGCAACTATACAGCCACGCCTTAGCACTGCATTCCCCACCATATACTATAAGCTTGGGGAACTTCGTGATCATCATCAATAAAACATTGTGTGTCTCTCTCGCTACCAACACTATAGCCTACCCTGTTCCAAATAAGTAGGCCGACACGCTTGAACATTAACCTCTATAACTCACAAACGACTAGAGTAATCCACCTAATATTTCTATCATTTGGGAAGTGTCAAACAGGAAATAGGTGTGGAAATTTACAGCCCATTTACTCTAGCCCATTTTGAGTTACAAAGGTTAGGGTACAGGATTTGTGATCTACCTACTAGGCGCAGGGTATAGGTCGTCATCCAACCATACCCGTGAGACACCACCAGTTTTCCTAATCATGCACCCCATACATTCATATCTACCGTCCCTTATAATAGGTTCATCAACACCAAACACCGCAGTATATACATTACAATACACCCATCACCACACCTCAACACCAAAGCTACTCTGTATCATTCATAAATACGATCATACAACCACTACAACCACATCATTGTAGTTGGTTTATTTTCAAATGACGGTTAATTGAATCCCTTAACCGCTGACTTCTCGCTACTTAATGTAAAAATATGAAACTGCTATATATCGGCATTATATAGTTACCAAGTGTTCATAATTACCCACATATTTCGCCAACAAATCTTCGTAATAGCTGCGTAATGAAGATAGCGACAAGGAAATTTACCCTCATCAGAAAATAAACAGAGCCTAACACTAAAATACAAGGCATCACTCATACTACTACAAAATAATGATACACGCACAATCATCTCACCACTCACACTGCACCATCCACAATAGAACAATAATCTCATCACTCACACTCCACCATCCACAATAGAACAATAATCTCATCACTCACACTCCACTCACAACATAACAATCATCACCTCATATCTCACAATACAACAATCATCACTATAATCACCTCATCACTCACATCTTACAACACTAATCACTCACACTTGTACCATCATGCCAATCACACACTTCATAACTCACAATGCAATAATCAATAACACCCATTAACCCTCTCCGACATATGACGCGATTTTGAGCCTATTGGGGATACTTTAAAGCCTTTGTTACCATCAGGGGTATTTAGAAACCTTTAGTTTAGTTACTTCAACCTCTGCAGTTGTCTTTGAGTTAGCTGTGGGCAGAAAACTAATTTTGGAGAGGTAATTATAAGAGTGAGAGAACTCTTATTTCTTATTGCTAATCTGGCAACCTCTGCGTCATAAATGCGTGAAAGGGTTAAATATGCTATGCTAACTAACCACTCACACGCCTGAACCTTCTCAACCTACACTATATTCACCCATGTTTCCACGCAAAGAAGTACCGTATATACAGTATATATATATAAATATATATGCGTGCTTGTGCATGATTCACCTTTCATACATCCCAGGGGGTTCACGCTACCCTGGAAAGAATTCTACGGGTGGACTCTAAAAATACTATATGAGTCTATTGAGACACGGGGACAATACAGTGAAGACTATGCTAGAACTCTATATGGAAAGATAAAAACCACAATCCAAATAAGACACAATCGTCGAACACAACAATCAACTTGTCACGTACGCCTCAGCACACCCACACCTATCCACACAAACAATATTGTCCTCTTAATTTTCCTACCGGGTGCACATAAAATGGAGGGAAAGTGGGTGACATTCTTTATCCTTGTGGGTTCCCACTGTCTTGGGAAGTAATGTGTAGGCTCAACTAGGCTGTAAGGGATTTAGTGGCGGGAACTCTAGATACATATTCAACATGAAACACTGCTAAATATAGAACCAGAATATGAAAATATATAAATATAAATACATAACAAAAACAAAACAAAATATGTATACTAAAACCCTATACTGCTATACCGGGACAGTATAACAAACAACAGTCGAGGACTTTACAGAAAAGATTCCAATCCACAAGCATCATTATTCCTAACACAACCATCAACTCCTCTACTACATTAACTCAACACTTACCAGCCTGGCAAACGAAAAACATATACCGTAGTTATAAAATACAGTTCCATTTTAGTAGTCATTATTATTAAATAGGCCTAAAAAAAGTTAAAATATATGTTCAATAGCTCTTACTATGTCTTGGATTGTGATAATAATATGGTCAAAACAATGAAAGCTCCTGCATAACTTTGTTGTCTTTGGTAGTGATAATAATATTGCCAAAACAAAGTAAGTTCCTGTATAACATATCATATTCATTCCAGTCTTAAAACACATTGTCCGGGTTTGACGCTCTGCCACTCACATCTCTGCCACTCACATCTCTGCCACTCACATCTCAGCACCCCTCCCGACTGGCTCCATAAAGCAATATTTCCTTGCTTTTCCACTGGGGGAGCAGAAAGGGGACATCGTATAGCCTACCTTAGGAAATGAAGTGAATGTGGAATTTCTACCGAGGAACTCTCTATCGGGAAGTACGCTTTAATTCTATATAAGGAATGCATACCGTAATTAAGACTATTCGAGCGCTTCACAGGGAAAACCTTAATGACACTACTTCGGTATATTAAACTACCGGTACGGATTCAGCAAAAAATAAAAGCCAAATTAAAGACTAATATACGGCAATTATTCAATAGGGAATGGCTATACACAAGAATGATAAAACAGTGAATAAATGTGCATGTGTAAAAGATTAAACTGAAAGACTATTATGATCATAATAAAAACTCGACTAAGGAATAATAAATGCCAGACGATACAATCATTATTATACAATTTAAATAGGATAAATTTAACAGAAGTTAAAACAAAACGCGATGAGAAACCAAGTAAACAAAAGCAGAACAAGTAAACCAACGTGCCCCACGTATTATGGAAAAGGAGTAGGCTATATGAAAACCAACGTGCCCCACGTATTATGGAAAAGGAGTAGGCTATATGAAAGGAAAAACAGTGAACATTTTTCCAAGAAAACCAGAAAAGGAACAGCGAAGGAAAACACAGGCAAAAGAAGAGAATATGAAGAGGAGGGGGGGGGGGGGTATGAGCACCTACTTGTGTGTAAATAATATGAATAACAACTTTGTTTACATGATGCATAATGAAGGAATGAATTGTGTATGAGTCTTGTAAACTATATAAAGTTAATAGACCCGGAGAAGACAAAGAGAAGCCAACAAAGGCAGACCAAAGAAGAGAGGATACAGGAGGGATCATTGCCTATACCTCAGAAGGAAACTCGATACTTGGCCGAGGATTTGACGTAACTCGCGGGAAAATGAAATGTGAAGCTCCCGGATTTTCCATTCTCATACACTCCCCTCCCTCGGCTCTCTTATACACACATGAACTGTATACTCTAATGTTTACAGTATAATTCATAATTTATATACCGTACACATTAGCAAGTTTTGATGCACACACTCATTCATATAGCCTACGGTATATCACGTACCGGTATGCGATAACATGATAACTATATAATCCAAAAAACATCACCAAATATTTTGATATATACTGTATATATATATATATATATATATATATATATATATATATATATATATATATATATATATATATATATATATATATATATATACCGCATAGATATATAGATAAATAGACAGAGAGAGTGTTACATAGATACATAGACTGCACAGACCTTGCGACCCCTACTAGGCAGTCCCGGACTTGATGCTAACAACATTTGCTACTAAGTGGAAGGTAAGAATAGCAAAGCAGAAGGCTCTCTCCCCACCCACAACTCCCTTCAACCAAGGGTCGACATGAAATATAGCTGGGAAAAAATTTCCCCCCAGTAGAATGAGGGTGTTTCAACCGGGAAATATATAATAATGATCGAATTTAGATAATATTTACCCGGTACCCATATATACTTTCTATTTATTTATTTTGTACATTACATTATCCCTACCTCCTCGAAGTGAATGTCTAGATTCCTTTTGAATGCGTTGATTGTGTTACATTACATAAGAACATAAGAAAATGGGAGTCTGCAGAAAGCCGATTGTACCACTTTTCCCGGTAATTTGTTCCACTCGTTGACTACACTGTAGGTGAATACATGCTTTGTGACATCGAGTTGATGAACTATTATTGATTGTGAACAGTGACTCAGCATCAATTTTGTTAAAGCCCTTTAGTATCTTGAAACTCGATTAATTGACCTCTCAATCGGCTTTTCCTAAGTGAGATTTTTTGTTGTACTCCATATTCAAGATGGTGCCTCACTATACTTCTGTATAACGATGAAAAAGAGAGAGAGAGAGAGAGAGAGAGAGAGAGAGAGAGAGAGAGAGAGAGAGAGAGAGAGAGAGAGAGAGAGTAAACATATAATGTATATTGATAAACAACGCCACGGTTATATCCAAGGAAAGAAAATGAGGGAAGGCAACCCCAGTATAAACACAACAGTACACTGCACCACCATAAACACTGTATTACTACTCTGCTTACTCTTACACAAGAACACAACATAACTTCAAGGATAAGGTAAATATGAGGGAAGGCAACCCCAGTATAAACACAACAGTACACTGCACCACCATAAACACTGTATTACTACTCTGCTTACTCTTACACAAGTAACACAACATAACTTCAAGGATAAGGTAAATATGAGGGAAGGCAACCCCAGTATAAACACAACAGTACACTGCACCACCATAAACACTGTATTACTACTCTGCTTACTCTTACACAAGTAACACAACATAACTTCAAGGATAAGGTAAATATGAGGGAAGGCACCCCAGTATAAACACAACAGTACACTGCACCACCATAAACACTGTATTACTACTCTGCTTACTCTTACACAAGTAACACAACATAACTTCAAGGATAAGGTAAATATGAGGGAAGGCAACCCCAGTATAAACACAACAGTACACTGCACCACCATAAACACTGTATTACTACTCTGCTTACTCTTACACAGGTAACACAACATAACTTCAAGGATAAGGTAAATATGAGGGAAGGCAACCCCAGTATAAACACAACAGTACACTGCACCACCATAAACACTGTATTACTACTCTGCTTACTCTTACACAAGTAACACAACATAACTTCAAGGATAAGGTAAATATGAGGGAAGGCAACCCCAGTATAAACACAACAGTACACTGCACCACCATAAACACTGTATTACTACTCTGCTTACTCTTACACAAGTAACACAACATAACTTCAAGGATAAGGTAAATATGAGGGAAGGCAACCCCAGTATAAACACAACAGTACACTGCACCACCATAAACACTGTATTACTACTCTGCTTACTCTTACACAAGTAACACAACATAACTTCAAGGATAAGGTAAATATTTATTTCTTGGACTATAACAAATAAATGTAGCGAGAGGCGAGAGATGGTGAAACTGGAATAGAAGACAGGGAAATTAAAGAAGACAAGAATACAAGGGGGGGGGGGATGGGAACAGTCGAAAAGAAAGAAATAAGACACATATTGAGAGAAGATAAAGATAGCTCAACAACACGTCAAAGTCAAGTACCGGTAGGCCTATCATAGATTACAGTGAATGGATTGATATATACGGGAGAAGAAAAGGGACGAATATAGCTGCGAAAAGATAACACAAGAAACGATTAAAGTGAAGACAAAAATATATATAAAACAACGAAAAGGAAAGATAACGTTACCAACAAGAGATAGAACTGACAGACATAAACACGCCCAATGAAAGAACAATAAGAAAAAACACCATAATCATGAACAATACAACACTACACCACCATAATAAACACTGCTCTTAACTCCCCCACACCACCACTGTAACTAGCCTACAACTGCTGAAAGGTGGGACGTAATTCCAGGGAACAGTGTGTACGTGTGATGCTTACTCCAGGAAATGGAGTATACAATTACCGTACATACTCTCACTCTCTCTCTCTCTCTCTCTCTCTCTCACACACACGTAGATGAAGACAATACATACCGGTATTTGAGTTACGTACTACCGGTACCTGTATTTGTTTTACTTGCCTAACCCTGAGCTAGTATCGAACGTAATGTAAAGACAGGCAAATAACCAAAGAAAATTAACCACACACACACACAACAATACCTCTCCCAACATTCCACCATCCTCCTTTACATTCCTCCTGTAGACTTCATTGTTCACTGATAGAGGCCACATCCACCCACACCTCTACCTCTCAGGAGTATATACCGGTAAGTCTGTAGATCTGTTGCTGTTTGTTTGTCATCTTCTGCCCTCTTCTCTGTACTCGCCAACTCTTACCTCGTCAATTATTTCCTCTCTTTTTCGGATCTGGTGTTCTTTTCCTTTCTCCATCTCAACACACACACACACACACACACACACACACACACACACACACACACACACACACACACACACACACACACACACACACACACACACACACACACACACACACACACACACACACACACACACACACACACAGCCCGTAGCCTAGTAGGTAGAGCTCTGTCTCACACACGAGGGGTCGGGGGTTCAATCCCCGGCCGGGCGGAGACAAATTGGGCTTGTCTCCTTTCATGTGTTAGCCTCAGTTCACCTAGATGTAAATAGGTACCTGGAATAAATGGACGACGTTGTGACGTCCCATCTGGGGTTGGCAAAAATGGTACAAGGCGAGATGGGTATCATATGGTTCACCTAAGCTGATGGCTACCTAAGCCTTCGGGCGAGACGGTACCGTCTATAGTGAGAATGGTACCATACAGATCCACCCTAAGCCTTCGTGTCCGATTTCGCCAATTGGCTAAATACAGACTACACACACATCCACAGCCATTCCAACAGTACATAAAACACTTAACATGCATTTCACGCAATACATTCCCAGTTAAGGAGGCGCGATAATAATGAGCTTAGCTCGCATTGCGTGGATTCCCCTTGACGAACAAGTAACTGAGTAACACACACACACACACACACACACACACACACACACACACACACACACACACACACACACACACACACACACACACACACACACACACACACACACACACACACACACACACACACACACACACACACACACACACACACACACACACACACACACACACAATACTCTCCTAATCTTGCTCCTAACATTCCACTCTCCTCCCCTAAATACCTCGTCTAGGCTTTATTGTACACTGATAGTCACTTGCGCCAACCAGCTCACTCCCAGGAAAGAAAGAAGGGAAGAAAGAACGTTAACCCTTAGAAGATCATGGCGCATTTGACAGTTCATTCTGGCTATCATTAGACGATTTTAGATAATTTAGGGATGATCCGTGGACATCAAAAGGGCAAAGACTATCTCAATTAACCCTCTGACTTTCATATACCCTTCCTAATCTGAATATAATCCTCTAATAATGGCCAGAAAACAGAAGATAAATGAGAAATCGGATGTTGAAAGTGTTAATGAAGATTATGAGGAAGCTTTGAGGGATTGGACAGGAACAATGTACGGCATTAAACAAATATGGGTTTGAAAGGGTACGGTACCGGTAATCAAAGTGTCCGTAAGAACATACCGGTACCTATAATAAGGCATAGGCCTACTATTTGTAAACACAACCAACTAATATAAAGATATAATTATAGCTATATCATTATCAAAATACCCAATGATTGTATATGCCTTTTTTATACTATTGCTATTGAACGGTGCACAGATGAAACAGAAGCTGGGTAGGTGGCAGTGAACAAGGGTAGGGTTAAGGGAAGGTTTTTAGTTTGTTCCCTACACCTCCATCAAACTTAAAATTACACCCCCTAGATAACTAGATTACCTTTCAAGATAAATTTGTAAATTTCCCGGCTGAAGGCCGGTTCTTCTTAAATTACAGGCTCGCTTTCGCTCGCCAGGAAAAATAGTCACCTAAATTGCACAAGGGGTCTTAACATTTACAGAAATGGGGCGAAAGTTCTTAAAATCACCAAAATAATGGGGCGAACGTCTTAAAATCACAAAACTAATGGGGCGAACATCTTAAAATCTCAAAAGCAATGGGGCTAGACACGAAGGAGAAAGGGGTCTAGAAAAAAATCTCTCACGTGGAAATCTCCCCATAAGGTTACTCTTGTTATGGACTATCGTTTTCATGGGAGTCTCAAATGTCCACCACACAGAATAGACCGGTAATAATCAGATTCCAACCCATGCCAGGCTCTCATCCAGATCAGAAAACCGAGGCCTCAACTCGTCAGTACCAGTGCCTTGCTTTTCATTTTATACTGGCTACTAATATACGATTATATTCAATTAACAGGTTTTGAACCTTCTTATTTGACCCTTTTTACTACCACAGATCCTTATCAAGCTACACAATATCGTCTAAATATAGCTAGAGTAAAATAAGAAAACACGTCGCCGGTACAGATAACTTTACGATCAGCAACTTCATCCAGGCGACATTTCCGCAGTCTTTTTGTATTGCTGTCGGCAACTAGACTGAAGGTAGAGTCGGATAATAGGCTGAAAACATATACAACTTGATTACTGGTACTGCCCCAAGGAACAGTGCTAGCGCCCCTTCTGTTCCTCATACTAATTTGCGACATAGATACCAACACCAGACACAGTACGGTGTCGTCTTTTGCTGATGACACAAAATTAAGCAAGATAGTAAACACACAAGAGGACACGGGCCGACTGCAGGAAGACATGAATGTAGTGTTCCAGTGGACCAGGGAAAACAACATGCAATTCAATGAGGAAAAATTCCAATTAATACGGTACGTACGGAGATAATAATGGTGTTAAAGAAATTACAAATTACTTAACAGAATCTAACCACATAATAGAACGGAAAGACAGTGTGAAAGACCTTGGGGTATTAATGTCTGAAAATATGGGTTTCAAAGTACATAACCAGGTCAAAGTGGCGGCTGCGAAACGTCTAACGGGTTGGATTCTGCGTACTTTTAATACACGCGGGGAATTGCCTATGATAACGCTCTTCAAATCTCTAGTGCTACCGCGGCTTGAATACTGTAGCGTATTAACATCCCCATACAAAGCAGGTGAAATAAATGACGTAGAGAGTGTACAAAGAAATTTCACTTCGCATATAAGTTCGATAAAACATCTACACTATTGGGAGCGTTTAAGAGCACTGAATCTGTACTCACTGGAACGTAGAAGAGAACGTTACCTAATAATATACACGTGGAAAATCGCAGAGGGTTTAGTACCAAACCTACATACTCCGATAGTCATGAAATTCAGTGATAGGAGAGGCTGGGAATGCGAAATCCCCCGGATGAATAACAGGGGTGCTATGGGCTCTCTGCGAGAGGGCTGGTTATCACACAGAGGCCCACGTCTCTTCAACAAACTCCCACGGCGAGTAAGAGACATGAGGGACATCTCGTTAGACAACTTCAAGAGAGCCCTAGATGTCAAACTGCAAAAAGTGCCAGACGAGCCCATCCTCGCAAGGGAGCGAGCTGTCGCTTCAAACAGTCTACTGCACCAAATCACCACCCATAACGAGGGGCGTCGCGCTCCTTGGTGCCGCTAGAAGAGTGGCGAACACATCAAAAGATATCAAAAGGTAAGGTACCGGATGTTCAGACCAGAGTTTCCCTCCAAAAAATGCCGAAAACAGCTCTAGTGAATCCAACCAACCTATAGTGTGGCCTACCTCTCAGGACCCAACAATGATATTCCTCCACTCTCTCCCTCCACCTTTCTCCTTAAATCTTCAATTCTAAAATGTTAAACCCCATCCTCTGCCTCTTAATCCTGCCCTTTACATTGTCCAATCTTAATTGTCTTTCCTTAACAGCTCTACCCATCCTCTCCTCTCTCTCTCCACCTCTCCAACCTAAATTATCTGTAATAACAAAAGCTATACAGCATCCTCTTCTCTATCTTCATAATTATTTTCTTTCGCCTTCCTCCAACCTAAATTTTCCTTCCTATACGCTCTCTCCATCTTTCCTTTTATCTTTTCCCAAGCATATTCTCTATCCAACCTACCACGGTACCTTGGTTGGTTCGCCACAAATCTATTGACACTTATCCTACATTTTCACTCTATTCAACCAACCTCCTCCTCCTTGGTCTAGTGTCACACAAGGAACTTTGGCGGAGAATTGTAACGGATCCTCTGAAACTGCGTCAAAATGTTCTGTTTTGAATGATATTATCTGCTAGTTATCTACTATTATGGATGGAGCATTTAACAAAATGTTTCATTCCCATATATCACTTTTACTATAGCCTACTCTAATACATACCGTACCGTACCGTACTGTATGTGGTAGGGTACGTAGTAAAAGTGACCCATAATTGTACGGTGCAAGGATAAACGGATCTGTAGTTTCTTATATCTCACTTTGTACAGTCAGATACCATAGTCTCTAGCCCACTCATATGAATTAGTGGACCCCTATGTTTTTCTTTATGCACCTATAATTATCAATAGAAATTTATATTCAAAAAATTGTTTCCAGAGGTATACAGTATTTCCCTAATTATAAACAGGTCTATCAATCTATATATTGCCGGACGCCTTACTCCCTTTACGAGGATGGCCATACACAGAATGCCCCGGACCTATTCCCTGTGAGAGGGACAACCCGAGCCAGTTTAGTGGACTTACAGGATTGACCAATCAATTTAGGAACCGTCCGACTCCGAGGCCCTCTGTGTATCTTGTTAGCACTATTTTTCTACAGTGGTGTTCGGCTAATCCATCCACTAACCTGCCTTACCCTTAGGTAAGCAGTACGGATTTGTATCAGGTTTACTCCCCTAGACAGGTGGCCAACCAAGGCTGACGAGTCCCATCCACCCGGATTTGTATAAGGTTGTCTCCCCTAGATGAGTTGCTGACCAAGGCTAACGAGTCCCATCCACCCGACATCTAACATCCGCGTTAGTTTATAAATAGGTGAAGTCCAGGAATATTTGTGAGTGAGCTAGAGACTATGGCATCCGAGCGTACCTTCCCTTCTTCCCTTCTACCTTTACATATTCCTCTCTTATCTCTCACATCTGATACTTCTCTTGGTCTGCGGGAGTTTAGCTGTCAATAGGCGAGCTCACACGCAGCACATGTCCGTATTGTTGTGTTCGATTAGTTTGGTTGATGGCTAGATGTGGACCTTGGCGGACACTCCAAGTATCCTGCCAGGGCCCATCAACGTCAATTAAGGGGAGGTTATTCTTTATGGACCCCCTTCTACAACAGGTTTAGCCCGATTAGTTTATAGATCTTACGACGTTCGCTCCGTTAGTTTGGTGATTGTAAGACCTTTTGTGTCATTCAGGTGCCGATATTGTAAGACCTTTTGTGTCATTCAGGTGCCGATATTGTAAGACCTTTTGTGTCATTCAGGTTCAGATATTGTAAGACCTTTTGTGTCATTCAAGTGCCGATATTGTAAGACCTTTTGTGTCATTCAGGTGCCGATATTGTAAGACCTTTTGTGTCATTCAGGTGCCGATATTGTAAGACCTTTTGTGTCATTCAGGTGCCGATATTGTAAGACCTTTTGTGTCATTCAGGTGCCGATATTGTAAGACCTTTTGTGTCATTCAGGTTCAGATATTGTAAGACCTTTTGTGTCATTCAGGTGCCGATATTGTAAGACCTTTTGTGTCATTCAGGTGCCGACATTGTAAGACCTTTTGTGTCATTCAGGTGCCGATATTGTAAGACCTTTTGTATCATTCAGGTGCCGATATTGTAAGACCTTTTGTGTCATTCAGGTGCCGATATTTTTCATGGCGGGCGATAGTGAGCCTGTAGTTTAGGAGTAGCCTAACTCGGCCTATGAACGAGACCGAAAAATTTACAATTTCACCTCGATTAAATTACATAATTATATACAAACCTCCCCTTAAAATCAATGTTACTGTTTCTACCTGTTGATCTTGGATGCCGTCACTGAACAAATTAAGTTTATGAATGAGGTCAACCATTGCCTGTGCCTCATTGTAAGTCCCCCTTCACATGACTCAAACACAAGAGCCGCTGGTGTCAGCTCCATCAGTGGAGTCCATAGCGTCACAGATCATTGTAAGTCCCCCTTCACATGACTCAAACACAAGAGCCACCGGTGTCAGCTCCATCAGTGGAGTCCATAGCGTCACAGATCATTGTACGTCCCCCTTCACATGACTCAAACACAAGAGCCGCCGGTGTCAGCTCCATCAGTGGAGTCCATAGCGTCACAGATCATTGTAAGCCCCCTTCACATGACTCAAACACAAGAGCCGCCAGTGTCAGCTCCATCAGTGGAGTCCATAGCGTCACAGATCATTGTAAGTCCCCCTTCACATGACTCAAACACAAGAGCCGCCGGTGTCAGCTCCATCAGTGGAGTCCATAGCGTCACAGATCATTGTAAGTCCCCCTTCACATGACTCAAACACAAGAGCTGCCGGTGTCAGCTCCATCAGTAGAGTCCATAGCGTCACAGATCATTGTAAGTCCCCTTCACATGACTCGAACACAAGAGCCGCCGGTGTCAGCTCCATCAGTGGAGTCCATAGCGTCACAGATCATTGTAAGTCCCCCTTCACATGACTCAAACACAAGAGCCGCCGGTGTCAGCTCCATCAGTGGAGTCCATAGCGTCACAGATCATTGTAAGTCCCCCTTCACATGACTCAAACACAAGAGCCGCCGGTGTCAGCTCCATCAGTGGAGTCCATAGCGTCACAGATCATTGTAAGTCCCCCTTCACATGACTCAAACACAAGAGCCGCCGGTGTCAGCTCCATCAGTGGAGTCCATAGCGTCACAGATCATTGTAAGTCCCCCTTCACATGACTCAAACACAAGAGCCGCCGGTGTCAGCTCCATCAGTGGAGTCCATAGCGTCACAGATCATTGTAAGTCCCCCTTCACATGACTCAAACACAAGAGCCGCCGGTGTCAGCTCCATCAGTGGAGTCCATAGCGTCACAGATCATTGTAAGTCCCCCTTCACATGACTCGAACACAAGAGCCGCCGGTGTCAGCTCCATCAGTGGAGTCCATAGCGTCACAGATCATTGTAAGTCCCCCTTCACATGACTCGAACACAAGAGCCGCCGGTGTCAGCTCCATCAGTGGAGTCCATAGCGTCACAGATCATTGTAAGCCCCCTTCACATGACTCAAACACAAGAGCCGCCGGTGTCAGCTCCATCAGTGGAGTCCATAGCGTCACAGATCATTGTAAGTCCCCCTTCACATGACTCAAACACAAGAGCCGCCGGTGTCAGCTCCATCAGTGGAGTCCATAGCGTCACAGATCATTGTAAGTCCCCCTTCACATGACTCAAACACAAGAGCCGCCGGTGTCAGCTCCATCAGTGGAGTCCATAGCGTCACAGATCATTGTAAGTCCCCCTTCACATGACTCAACACAAGAGCCGCCGGTGTCAGCTCCATCAGTGGAGTCCATAGCGTCACAGATCATTGTAAGTCCCCCTTCACATGACTCAAACACAAGAGCCGCCGGTGTCAGCTCCATCAGTGGAGTCCATAGCGTCACAGATCATTGTAAGTCCCCCTTCACATGACTCAAACACAAGAGCCGCCGGTGTCAGCTCCATCAGTGGAGTCCATAGCGTCACAGATCATTGTAAGTCCCCCTTCACATGACTCGAACACAAGAGCCGCCGGTGTCAGCTCCATCAGTGGAGTCCATAGCGTCACAGATCATTGTAAGTCCCCCTTCACATGACTCGAACACAAGAGCCGCCGGTGTCAGCTCCATCAGTGGAGTCCATAGCGTCACAGATCATTTGCCTACACTTAATAAGGGGGAGGTCCTTCTCCCTCGTGTTTAGCCCCCATTAGTTTTTATATTTTAAGACGTTCGGCCTAATAGTTTGTCGATTTTAAAACCTTTCGTCCCATTTCTATATCAATATCAAGACTTTTCCTGTCATTTATGTGTCAATTTTTGTCATGGCGAGCGATAGCAAGCCTGTAATATCAAGGTAAACAGACCTTCGGCCGGGAAATTTTTCTATCGAAAAAATGTCAAATTTATATTGAAAGGGGGTCTAGGGAGTGTTTCTTACGCTTGATGAAGGTCTAGCGAGGAAACTAAAAAATAAAAATTAATATTTAAATAAATATATCCAAAAAATAACCACTGTCCCCTTAACTCTTACAAGATCCGATGCCGCATTTCTTTCAGGGTTTATAGCTATTTTTAGTCGATTTTATTCAGATTTGGAAGGGTACATGGAAGTCAGAGGGTTGATTGAGATAGTTTTAACCCTCATAATTCCCACAGATCCTTCCTAAGCTGTATGAAATCGTCTAATAATAGCCAGAATAAACTGTCAACATGCGTCATAATCATAAAAGGGTTAACATTCAATCTAACAAAAGACTATTATCCTGAGCCACTCGTACCCACAACGCAGAATCACACGAACAAGTATTATCAGCAATGTTGAGATAAATTACGGTAGTTTCTATTTTGTTCCATTAAGGATAAACGAATTAGCTGCTAAGAGAGGCACTCAATTCCTGGCTGCAGCCTCCACAAACCAACACACCCACTACACTACATCAGGACACCCACAGACACCAAGGAATATCAAAACAACACCCAGCCCACTGTATCACACACAAATACTGTCATCCTCCCTCCCTGCCCACCCCAAACCAGGAGCACATCCATACTCATATCTCTCGCCGTTCCATCCAATCACTCACAGACAACACGCAGCTGCAGGCACGATCTCCCGAAATCCATCCTTCTGAATCCTCCCTTCATCGCGAGCACAGAGTCCACCTGGCCAAGCTGAGATGTGGGCACCATTCAGCTCTTCTGAGCTATCAGAAGAGCCTGGATATCTCCGTCGTCGACACCTGCCCAGGATGCAACACGGCACCCCATACTATTAAACACATCATAGAAGACTGCATTCTACACAATCACTTACGCCAACAACATAGCCTACACTCCTTGAGAGCCCTGTGGGAAAGCCCGATCGTGGCCATGGCCTTCCTTATGGACTCGGAGCTGTTCGGCCAGGCAGCTTAAGGGAACGACAACAACAACAACCGAACTCTTTGAGGATCATTACGCGTTTTAGTAGTTTCATCTGTCTATTATTAAGATATCTTATTTAGATTAGGAAGGGTCTATGGAAGTCAAGAGGGTTGTTGTTGTTGTTGTTGTTGTTCCCCAAGCTGCCTGGCCGAACAGCCCCAAGGCCCCGAGCAATTCCAAGGCCTTAACCGAGTGCCCCCACAGAACCCTGAGGGGGTTAACTGAGATAGTCTTTACGCTTTCAATTCCCAGAAATCCCTTTTAACTGTAAAAATCGTCTAATGATAGCCAGAATTAACTGTCAAAACGCATGAGGATCCTCAAAGGGTTGAGCAACAAGGACATACTGGTCTGCAGTTGGTGTTATGTCTCCCTGTGTACGGTACCCTTCCTCTACTTCTACAAGGACATACTGGTCTGTAGTTGGTGTTATGTCTCCCTGTGTACGGTACCCTTCCTCTACTTCTACAAGGACATACTGGTCTGTAGTTGGTGTTATGTCTCCCTGTGTACGGTACCCTTCCTCTACTTCTACAAGGACATACTGGTCTGCAAGTTGGTGTTATGTCTCCCTGTGTACGGTACCCTTCCTCTACTTCTACAAGGACATACTGGTCTGCAAGTTGGTGTTATGTCTCCCTGTGTACGGTACCCTTCCTCTACTTCTACAAGGACATACTGGTCTGTAGTTGGTGTTATGTCTCCCTGTGTACGGTACCCTTCCTCTACTTCTACAAGGACATACTGGTCTGCAAGTTGGTGTTATGTCTCCCTGTGTACGGTACCCTTCCTCTACTTCTACAAGGACATACTGGTCTGTAGTTGGTGTTATGTCTCCCTGTGTACGGTACCCTTCCTCTACTTCTACAAGGACATACTGGTCTGTAGTTGGTGTTATGTCTCCCTGTGTACGGTACCCTTCCTCTACTTCTACAAGGACATACTGGTCTGTAGTTGGTGTTATGTCTCCCTGTGTACAGTACCCTTCCTCTACTTCTACAAGGACATACTGGTCTGTAGTTGGTGTTATGTCTCCCTGTGTACGGTACCCTTCCTCTACAAGGACATACTGGTCTGTAGTTGGTGTTATGTCTCCCTGTGTACGGTACCCTTCCTCTACTTCTACAAGGACATACTGGTCTGTAGTTGGTGTTATGTCTCCCTGTGTACGGTACCCTTCCTCTACTTCTACAAGGACATACTGGTCTGTAGTTGGTGTTATGTCTCCCTGTGTACGGTACCCTTCCTCTACTTCAACAAGGACATACTGGTCTGTAGTTGGTGTTATGTCTCCCTGTGTACGGTACCCTTCCTCTACTTCTACACATTCCTGTCTTATCTCTCACATCCCCTCCGTCATTTCATTTGGGGTCGTGTTGTCCACCAGTCAGTTCGCCTTCATTTGGGGTCGTGTTGTCCACCAGTCAGTTCGCCTTCATTTGGGGTCGTGTTGTCCACCAGTCAGTTCGCCTTCATTTGGGGTCGTGTTGTCCACCAGTCAGTTCGCCTTCATTTGGGGTCGTGTTGTCCACCAGTCAGTTCGCCTTCATTTGGGGTCGTGTTGTCCACCAGTCAGTTCGCCTTCGTTTAGAGCTTAAGGGAGTCCACCTCACTTTTGTTCTCTTTCTCTCCCTCTATCTTTGGATTATATCCATTCGGCCCCATTCAGCCTACTGTTTTAAGAGGTTTAAGACCCGCATCCAGGTGTCAATATTTTCCTGGCGAGCGGTAGCGAGCCAGCATATATATATTTTGTTTTGAAAGCAAGCTAAATTTGCACATTTTTCGATAGAAAAATACGAAGCCGGATTTCTCCATACAATGCTGGCTCGCTATCGCTCGCCAGGAAGAAATCGACAACTGGATGGAGATAAACGTCTTAAAACAGTTGGCTGCCGAATGGATACAAGCCAGAGAAAGAGAGAACAGGAGAAATACAAACAAAAAGCCGGTGACCCCCCTTAATGTTACTATAATACTGTATCTACGGTACATACTGTATCTACGGTACAAACTGTATCTACGGTACAAACTGTATCTACGGTACATACGTAACTTTGACCTAACCAAACCCTCAACACTGATAACACCCTAACCACAAAGCCGGTGACCCCCCCTTAATGTTACTATAATACTGTATCTACGGTACATACTGTATCTACGGTACATACTGTATCTACGGTACATACTGTATCTACGGTACATACTGTATCTACGGTACATACTGTATCTACGGTACATACTGTATCTACGGTACATACTGTATCTACGGTACATACTGTATCTACGGTACATACGTAACTTTGACCTAACCAAACCCTCAACACTGATAACACCCTAACCACAAAGCCGGTGACCCCCCCTTAATGTTACTATAATACTGTATCTACGGTACATACTGTATCTACGGTACATACTGTATCTACGGTACATACTGTATCTACGGTACATACTGTATCTACGGTACATACTGTATCTACGGTACATACGTAACTTTGACCTAACCAAACCCTCAACACTGATAACACCCTAACCACAACCTAACTTACCCATTACCAGACTTAATGTTAACCCCTTTTTTACCGGACGTCTTTCTAATTGTATTCTATTTAGACGATTTGGTGCAGTTTAAGTAGGATATGTGGTAGTAAAAGGGTTAAGCGAGATAGTTAGAAGCCTGATTATTGCTGGAGTCCATTTTTAAGCTGAATAAAATCGTCTACTAGAAGCCAGAATACCAGTACCTTAGTTAACAGGACGGCACCGGTACTGCAAGGGTTAATCTAAGCCAACATTAATTAACTTGACCAAACCTATCATTATGTAACCTACTCAAAGGAATATACACACAAATAACCAACTGGAACCTTATTAACCTTAACCTCAACATAATATTGCCCTTATCCCATAAAAAACATAACTTAAGGGCAGGTTTTTAGTTTCCTCTAGACCTTCATCAAGGCTGAAACACAAACATGCCCCCAAGACCCCCTTCGAGATAAATGTGCAAATTTTTCGGTACAAAAACGTTGCTCCTAAATTACAGGCTCGCTATCGCTCGCCAGGAAAAATCGACACCTAAATGGCACGTAATGTCTTAAATTGACAGAAATGGGATGAAAGGTCTTAAAATCGCCAAACTAATGAGGGGAACGTCTGCATATACTAAAACTAATGAACCTATACATGAGGGAGAAGGGGGTCCAGAAAATAACTCTTAAGTGAACATTATCCCTTAACCCATCCATACAACAATATAAACCCAACCCAACTTAACCCATACCATACATACCCAACCCAACTTAACCCATACCATACATACCCTAACCCATCCATACAACAATATAAACCCAACCCAACTTAACCCATACCATACATACCCAACCCAACTTAACCCATACCATACATACCCTAACCCATCCATACAACAATCTAAACCCAACCCAACTTAACCCATACCATACATACCCTAACCCATCCATACAACAATCTAAACCCAACCCAACTTAACCCATACCATACATACCCTAACCCATCCATACAACAATCTAAACCCAACCCAACTTAACCCATACCATACATACCCTAACCCATCCATACAACAATCTAAACCCAACCCAACTTAACCCATACCATACATACCCTAACCCATCCATACAACAATCTAAACCCAACCCAACTTAACCCATACCATACATACCCAACCCAACTTAACCCATACCATACATACCCTAACCCATCCATACAACAATCTAAACCCAACCCAACTTAACCCATACCATACATACCCTAACCCATCCATACAACAATCTAAACCCAACCCAACTTAACCCATACCATACATACCCAACCCAACTTAACCCATACCATACATACCCAACCCAACTTAACCCATACCATACATACCCTAACCCCTCCATACAACAATCTAAACCCAACCCAACTTAACCCATACCATACATACCCTAAACAATCCATACAACAATCTAAACCCAACCCAACTTAACCCATACCATACATACCCAACCCAACTTAACCCATACCATACATACCCTAACCCATCCATACAACAATCTAAACCCAACCCAACTTAACTCATACCATACATACCCTAACCCATCCATACAACAATCTAAACCCAACCCAACTTAACCCATACCATACATACCCTAACCCATCCATACAACAATCTAAACCCAACCCCACTTAATCCATACCATACATACCCAACCCAACTTAACCCATACCATACATACCCAACCCAACTTAACCCATACCATACATACCCAACCCAACTTAACCCATACCATACATACCCAACCCAACTTAACCCATACCATACATACCCTAACCCATCCATACAACAATATAAACCCAACCCAACTTAACCCATACCATACATACCCAACCCAACTTAACCCATACCATACATACCCTAACCCTCCATACATAAAACCCAACCCAACTTAACCCATACCATACATACCCTAACCATCCATACAACATAAACCCAACCCAACTTAACCCATACCATACATACCCAACCCAACTTAACCCATACCATACATACCCTAACCCATCCATACAATATAAACCCAACCCAACTTAACCCATACCATACATACCCTAACCCATCCATACAACAATATAAACCCAACCCAACTTAACCCATACCATACATACCCAACCCAACTTAACCCATACCATACACCTACCCATCCATACAACAATAAACCCAACCCAACTTAACCCATACCATACATACCCTAACCCCTCCATACACCCTAAACCCAACCCACTTAACCCATCCATACAACAATCTAAACCCAACCCAACTTAACCCATACCATACATAACCCTAACCCTCCATACAACAATCTAAACCCAACCCAACTTAACCCATACCATACATACCCTAACCCATCCATACAAAAATATAAACCCAACCCAACTTAACCATACCATACATACCCAACCCAACTAACATACCATACATACCCAACCCAACTTAACCCATACCATACATACCCTAACCCATCCATACAAAAATATAAACCCAACCCAACTTAACCCTACCATACATACCCTAACCCATCCATACAACAATCTAAACCCAACCCAACTTAACCCATACCATACATACCCAACCCAACTTAACCCATACCATACATACCCTAACCCCTCCATACAACAATATAAACCCAACCCAACTTAACCCATACCATACATACCAACCCAACTTACCATACATACATACGCTAAGCCATCCATACAAAAATCTAAACCCAACCCAACTTAACCCATGCCATACATACCCTAACCCATCCATACAACAATCTAAACCCAACCCAACTTAACCCATACCATACATACCCAACCCAACTTAACCCATACCATACATACCCACCCATCCATACAACAATATAACCCAACCCAACTTAACCCATACCATACATACCCAACCCAACTTAACCCATACCATACATACCCTAACCCATCCATACAATATAAACCCAACCCAACTTAACCCATACCATACATACCCTAACCCATCCATACAACAATATAAACCCAACCCAACTTAACCCATACCATACATACCCAACCCAACTTAACCCATACCATACATACCCTAACCCATCCATACAACAATATAAACCCAACCCAACTTAACCCATACCATACATACCCTAACCCATCCATACAACAATATAAACCCAACCCAACTTAACCCATACCATACATACCCTAACCCATCCATACAACAATATAAACCCAACTTAATACCATACATACCCAACCCAACTTAACCCATACCATACATACCCAACCCAACTTAACCCATACCATACACACCCTAACCCATCCATACAACAATATAAACCCAACCCAACTTAACCCATACCATACATACCCAACCCAACTTAACCCATACCATACATACCCAACCCAACTTAACCCATACCATACATACCCTAACCCATCCATACAACAATCTAAACCCAACCCAACTTAACCCATCCATACAACAATCTAAACCCAACCCAACTTAACCCATACCATACATACCCTAACCCATCCATACAACAATCTAAACCCAACCCAACTTAACCCATACCATACATACCCTAACCCATCCATACAACAATCTAAACCCAACCCAACTTAACCCCTACATACCTACCCTAACCCATCCATACAACAATCTAAACCCAACCCAACTTAACCCATACCATACATACCCTAACCCATCCATAATCTAAACCCAACCCAACTTAACCCATACCATACATACCCTAACCCATCCATACAACAATCTAAACCCAACCCAACTTACCCATACCATACATACCCAACCCAACTTAACCCATACCATACATACCTTAACCCATCCATACAACAATCTAACCCCACCCAACTTAACCCATACCATACATACCCTAACCCATCCATACAACAATCTAAACCCAACCCAACTTAACCCATACCATACATACCCTAACCCATACAACAATCTAAACCCAACCCAACTTAACCCAGAACCATACCCTAACCCATCCATACAACAATCTAACCCACCCAACTTAACCCATACCATACATACCCTAACCCATCCATACAACAATCTAAACCCACCCACTTAACCCATACCATACATACCCAACCCAACTTAACCCATACCATACATACCCAACCCATTAACCCTACCATACATACCCTAACCCATCCATACAAAAATCTAACCCAACCCAACTTAACCCATACCATAATACCCTAACCCATCCATACAAACAATCTAAACCCAACCCAACTAACCCATACCATACTTACCCTAACCCATCCATACAAAAATCTAAACCCAACCCAACTTAACCCATGCCATACATACCCTAACCCATCCATACAACAATCTAAACCCAACCCAACTTAACCATACCATACATACCCAACCCAACTTACCATACCATACATACCCTAACCCATCCATACAACATATAACCCAACCCAACTTAACCCTACCATAACATACCCAACCCAACTTAACCCATACCTTAAACCAACCCAACTTAACCCATACCATACATACCCTAACCCATCCATACAAAAATCTAAACCCAACCCAACTTAACCCATGCCATACATACCCTAACCCATCCATACAACAATCTAAACCCAACCCAACTTAACCCAACCATACATACCCAACCCAATTTAACCATACATACCCCTAACCCATCCATACAACAATATAAACCCAACCCAACTTAACCCATACCATACATACCCAACCCAACTTAACCCATACCATACATACCCTAACCCATCCATACAATATAAACCCAACCCAACTTAACCCATACCATACATACCCTAACCCATACAACAATATAAACCCAACCCAACTTAACCTACATACATACCCAACCCAACTTAACCCATACCATACATACCCTAACCCATCCATACAACTATAAAACCCAACCAACTTAACCCTACCATACATACCAAACCCATCCATACAACAATCTAACCAACCCAACTTACCATACCATACATACCCTAACCCATCCATACAACAATATAACCCAACCCAACTTAACCCATACCATATACTAACCCATCATACAACAATATAAACCCACCCAACTTAACCCATACCATACATACCCAAACTTAACCCATACCATACATACCCAACCCAACTTAACCCATACCATACACACCTAACCCATACAACATAAACCCAACCCAACTTAACCCATACCATACATACCCAACCCAACTTAACCCATACCATACATACCCTAACCCCTCCATACAACAATCTAAACCCAACCAAACTTAACCCATCCATACAACAATCTAAACCCAACCCAACTTAACCCATACCATACATACCCTAACCCATCCATACAACAATCTAAACCCAACCCAACTTAACCCATACCTTACATACCCTAACCCATCCATACAACAATCTAAACCCAACCCAACTTAACCCATACCATACATACCCAACCCAACTTAACCCATACCATACATACCCTAACCCTCATACAACAATCTAAACCCAACCCACTTACCCATACCAACATACTAACCCATCCATACAACATCTAATCCCAACCCAACTTAACCCATACCATACATACCCACCCAACTTACATACCTACACCCTAACCCATCCATACAACAATATAAACCCAACCCAACTTAACCCATACCATACATACCCAACCCAACTTAACCCATACCATACATACCCTAACCCATCCATACAAAAATATAAACCCAACCCAACTTAACAACAGTATAAGCTAATCATGACCTATATCAACTTAACAACAGTATAAGCTAATCATGACCTATATCAACTTAACAACAGTATAAGCTAATCATGACCTATATCAACTTAACAACAGTATAAGCTAATCATGACCTATATCAACTTAACAACAGTATAAGCTAATCATGACCTATATCACCT
This sequence comes from Paralithodes platypus, assembly GCA_032716605.1. Taxonomy (NCBI): domain Eukaryota; kingdom Metazoa; phylum Arthropoda; class Malacostraca; order Decapoda; family Lithodidae; genus Paralithodes; species Paralithodes platypus. Next base: position 43,091,893 of record CM064503.1, read on the forward strand.
TTATCCTAACAACATAAAATACTATTTATTCGCATTTTAATCTAGCCTAAATTCCGTCATAACCTTAATCTAATTCAACCATAACACAACCTAACCTACCTCATGCTTTGAACAAGCTTTAACCTAACTAATATTAACCTAATATACCCGTACGCTAATTTTAAGTCATTCAATCAAACGACAAAGTTTATTTCAATTCAATTACCCTCACAAGATTTGTATTAATTTTAGAAAGCACCTGTCAGAAACAGATAGTTAATCGAGATCTACTGCATGATCCTAAAGATCGATTCTAATATGAATATAATCGTCTGGTAGCTGCCAGGACAAAACATGAACAATCGTCATGTGATTGAAGGGGTTAACTGACTTCAATGTGTGGGTAGAAGAACTGGAATGTGGGCAAAACGACTTGAGGGCAAAATGACCCGCTACTCGTCCATTTAACCAGCCTCCTGTCCATGCCCTCCAGCATTTTTCTCACCCTTTGAATTAGACAAGTACTGGGACTGTGGTTCTGGCTAAGCCCAATACAATGGCGTGTCGGTTGCTATACCGAAATAAAAGAAAACTACACCAAGGACAAGTTAAATTACTGTATTTTTAACCTTTCAGCTCGCATATCTTACAATCAGCTTGAATACAATCGTTTGTAAATATGTGGGGGATAATAAAACAGGACTGATCTTCAGAGCTTACAGTTAATTTCTGTGTATATATATATATATATATATATATATATATATAAAACATTGTGTAACAATAATACCATACAGTACCAATACTTTAGTTACCTGATGAAACGATTACGCAATTAAATACTACATCATACAGTATAAATACTGTACCTTACTTACAAAGCTACAATCTTTTCCTTCTCTGCAAAACTCTCCACACAACACTCACCTGTGGGAGAAAGAAAACAAAATATTAGTACAGGTAAAACTAAATATCGATGCAGGTATTACAGGTTGTATGTATCTAGTTCCCTTTCAGTCAGGTGAATCATGACTCTTTCCTACATAATTCTACCTTTAACAGCAAACTTTTACCAGCCAAGTCAGGAGGATGGATGAATATGAAGAAATTTGATTGAAGTAGAATGATTGAAGTAAGCACGAGGTTGAGTGAGGTAGACTAATGTAAGGTCGTGAGGTAGAGGATATGTCAGTCACAAAGTTCATGAAAATTGTTTATAACGTTTTGGTTCCTGGAGTTTCTTTCGTATCTATATAAAAATTATTTAACGACAGCAAAGCATAACATAAAATAAAACGTAAAAATAAATATAGATACATTAATTAATAAATACCCCATAGGCCTATACAAATATACATCTACATAAAGCGGCTATACACGGTCCAAAATTATGTATATAAAAAAGGGTAATTACAATGCCCATAATAATCTACCTATTTAACGGTATATTGGTGATAATAAGCCCATCTTATACAAGGACAGCAAAGCAAATTAATCATCAATGTACCCAATGATCGTATCTACCTTTTGTCATACCCTTTCCATATCCTAATGTCTTTACATACTTACGGTAGAGTCTTATTCAAAGTCACACGAGCATCAATTACATTTTTCGAACAACAACTTATTTTTGGGGGCAAGATTGAATAAGTAAGGCAAACTATACTTGTAAACTAATTATATCTGGTGGTTGTATTGATGTAACACTTACATTTAATAGTTTTCATATATAAACTGCCGAAATAGATTGCTGGAACAAGTCTCGTGTGACTGCCTTGAACAACTAACTTTCGTTAGTTTTTTTTGTCAAGCTCTATTTCATAATTCAATCATCTCTCTCTCTCTCTCTCTCTCTCTCTCTCTCATCACCCCCCAATCGCACTTTTATGCATGCATATCTCCGTGTCCTATTATGAGTCATCGCTCTCATTTTCCTTACCCCCCCCCCCCTCTCTCTTTCTCAAGCAAATCTGGGTCCCCTCTCTCTCTCTCTCATCTCTCATTTCCTGTGGCCTTTCTGCCTCCATCAAAGGGTTGAATGGGATAAAAGAGGGTCGTGCATTCGTGGTGATGAGCAGGGCTTACCACTAACACGACTTAGGTTTCTTGTAGTTTAGTCTGCAACCGATACATTTCTCACCGCTTGTTTGGGACTATACTGTATATATTTCAGTGTTATAATTATGTTGGTGCTATTTATCTATCCATTTTTGTCGCCTTCCATAATAGCGAAAATATGCTAATTTGCCGACTATATACTTTTTGTAACAATCCCACCCTCACCATGACTAGAATATTGGTTAATATTATAAGATTCCAAACTTCGTTCAAAAATCACTATTAGAAAATCAAACAATAATAATCAGCTTTTAATTAACCTTCCTGCAATGATCTGGTATATTCAAACTATTCTGCTCACAATAATATCGAATATCCTCCTTATATTATTAATGTGCCTAATTATAATTAAATCTTATCTTTACATAGTTGTTTTGAGTCCATTTTATAATATTATTATCCAATCCTCAATTACCGTACCACCTGGTAACCTACTTACACACACCACACCACACACACCACACCACACCACACACACACACCACACCACACCACACACACACACACACACTACACACACACACACACCCTCCTACCATTCCAACTTTCCCATATCACTAACTTCCTTGGTCACATATTCCCCTCATCCACACACACACTTTATCCTTCCCCTTTCACCACACACACACACACACACACACCACACCACACCAAAACACACAACACACACACACACACACACACACACCACACCACACCACACACCCACACACCCTCCTACCATTCCAACTTTCCCATATCACTAACTTCCTTGGTCACATATTCCCCTCATCCACACACACACTTTATCCTTCCCCTTTCACCAAACACACACACACACACACACACACACACACACACACACACACACACACACACACACACCACACCACACCACACCACACACACACACACCACACACACACCACACCATACCACACCACACACACACACACCACACACCACACACACCCTCCTACATTCCAACTTTCCCATATCACTAACTTCCTTGTCACATATTCCCCTCATCCACACACTATCCTTCCCCTTTCACCACACACACACACCACACCACACACACACCACACCCACACACACCCTCCTACCATTCCAACTTTCCCATATCACTAACTTCCTTGGTCACATATTCCCCTCATCCACACACACACTTTATCCTTCCCCTTTCACCAAACACACACACACACACACACACACACACACACACACACACACACACACACACACACACCATACACACACCACACCCACACACACACACACACACACACCCTCCTACCATTCCAACTTTCCCATATCACTAACTTCCTTGGTCACATACCTTACCTTACCTTTGGATACCTTTGGATGTGTTCGCCGCTCTTCTAGCGGCACCAAGGAGCGCGACGCCCCTCGTTATGGGTGGTGATTTGGTGCAGTAGACTGTTTGAAGCGACAGCTCGCTCCCTTGCGAGGATGGGCTCGTCTGGCACTTTTTGCAGTTCGACATCTAGGGCTCTCTTGAAGTTGTCTAACGAGATGTCCCTCATGTCTCTTACTCGCCGTGGGAGTTTGTTGAAGAGACATGGGCCTCTGTGTGATAACCAGCCCTCTCGCAGAGAGCCCATAGCACCCCTGTTATTCATCCGGGGGATTTCGCATTCCCAGCCTCTCCTATCACTGAATTTCATGACTATCGGAGTATGTAGGTTTGGTATTAAACCCTCTGCGATTTTCCACGTGTATATTATTAGGTAACGTTCTCTTCTATGGTCCAGTGAGTGCAGATTCAGTGCTCTTAAACGCTCCCAATAGTGTAGATGTTTTATCGAACTTATATGCGAAGTGAAATTTCTTTGTACAATCTCTACGTCATTTATTTCACTTGTTTTGTATGGGGATGTTAATACGCTACAGTATTCAAGCCGCGGTAGCACTAGAGATTTGAAGAGCGTTATCATAGGCAATTCCCCGCGTGTTTTAAAAGTACGCAGAATCCAACCCGTTAGACGTTTCGCAGCCGCCACTTTGACCTGGTTATGTACTTTGAAACCCATATTTTCAGACATTAATACCCCAAGGTCTTTCACACTGTCTTTCCGTTCTATTATGTGGTTAGATTCTGTTAAGTAATTTGTAATTTCTTTAACACCATTATTATCTCCGTACCGTATTAATTGAAATTTGTCCTCATTGAATTGCATGTTGTTTTCCCTGGTCCACTGGAACACTACATTCATGTCTTCCTGCAGTCGGCCCGTGTCCTCTTGTGTGTTTACTATCTTGCTTAATTTTGTGTCATCAGCAAAAGACGACACCGTACTGTGTCTGGTGTTGGTATCTATGTCGCAAATTAGTATGAGGAACAGAAGGGGCGCTAGCACTGTTCCTTGGGGCACTGAGCTTTTGACATCCGAAGGCTCAGAAGTGACTTGGTTTACTGCTACTGATTGTTTTCGGTTTACGAGGAAATTGTATATCCACCGTCCGATTTTCCCAGTTATACCTTTTGATTTCAGTTTGTGGGCTATTATACCATGGTCACATTTATCAAATATTCCCCTCACACACACACACACGCACACGCGCGCGCGCGCGCACACGCACGCACGCACACACACACACACACACACACACACACACCACACACACCCTCCTACCATTCCAACTTTCCCATATCACTAACTTCCTTGGTCACATATTCCCCTCATCCACACACACACTTCACCCACCCACCCACCCACACACATTTTATCCTTCCCCTTTCACCAAATAATCACCATAACATATTACCGGTACACCCTCACACTGGTACCGGTACACCCTCACACTGGTACCGGTACACCCTCACACTGGTACCGGTACTATGTTTTTCCTATACTATCAATAATTCGTCACAATCCACTTTGACTGTACTTAACATTATCTAGTCACACATTTTGTGGGTTAGTATATTTGTTAAATCATAATAAAAGGATTTTTGTTGTTTTTATTAATTGTCCAGTAGACTAATGTAATTTAGTTTATCCCTTAGGTTAGGCTAACAAAAACGACTTCCCAAACTTTCTTCAAACTACAAAAAATTGGCCAGCCAGACCCCCTTCAAGCTAAATTTGTTAATTTTTCGATAGATTTATGTCCCGGCCGAGAGCCAATTTATTTTAAATTACAGGCTTGCTACCACTCGCCCAGAAGAAAAAAACGACACCTGAATGGGGTGAAGCATCTTATTATCGCCAAACTACCAATATGGTGGAACTTCTTAAAATCTACAAAGTAATGGAGCGAAACAAGGGGAAAACAAATACCCGAACCAAATGGAGTTAAGGGGAGGCAGTTGGTTTATCGAGTCCTCCTCCTCCCTCATGTTTAACCCTATTAGTTATGAGATTTCAAGACATTCGCTCCATTAGTTTGGCGATTTTCAGAAATGTTGCCCCATTTCTTTGCCAATATTAAGACCTTTCGTGCCATTTAGGTGTCGATTTTTTCCTGGCAAGCGATAGCGAGCCTGTATTTGAAGAGGAATCGGCCTTCGGCCGGGACATTTCCTATCGAAAAATGTACAAATTTATATCGAAGGGGGGGTCTTGTGTTTTTTTTAAAAGTTTGATAAAGGCTTCGAGAACAAACTAAACCCCTTCCTTAAATCATTGAACCGAACCAGTAAATTATGCTGCACAATACTGTCTGAGCTGCCTTAATACTCAAATATCATATCCGTCTTACTATCTTTGCTATTGACTATTCTCACATATCCCCTCACACTGTTCCTCCAATTCTTACCATTGATCTTAGTTTACCCATACCCTATTATACTGAACCGTACATATATTATTCATACTGTTCTTATTATCCTTGCCATTTATATCCTCATTATCGGGAATCGTTGTCACTGACCGTATTCTCATATTCCTTCTCATACTTTTCGTCTGCATATTATTGACACTGATTACTAATCTTGTATATTTTCCTCACCCTTTACCTTTCTCATGTTTGTCAGGGAAAATCTCGCAATCCTCTTCATATACTCCTTCTCTTTCTCTTCACTCCTTTCAGCAGAATTCTGTCCAATGCATCTTCCTCATACTCATCTTTGATTTTGGCACTGATTTTCGATCTCCCACAACCTTATACCCTTATGCTCTTCCCTTCCCATCCTTACCACTCGTGGTTTCCTCACACACCACGATATCCTCCTCATAATATTCCCCATTCATCCTTACCACACAATTTCATATATCTCAACTCCAAACTTTTCGTCTGACATCTTTGGTTGTGACCTGAATCCTCATATAGGCTAGCCCTCTTAAACCAGTCCTTCCATACCCCTTCCAAAAAATTGTAAACCGAATAACTGGCGAACTATAAAACTAAATGAGCCAACATGTAACCTACTGTATACAGTTGAATGGTTTGAGTATTGGGTTCCCTCTGCCCTCCTCCCTGCCTGACCATACCCTCAGCCCCTCCCTTGAGTTCCCGCCTCCCAATATACAAATAAACAGCGGGTGGTTTTAACCGTTACATTATCCCCCTTATATAAGACCTTTCCTTCCAAATATAAAACAAATAGATAAATATATAACTGGTGAACTTTAAAACTAAATATCGATATATGTAACCTATTGAGTTGAATGGTTTAGGCATTGGGGCCCCTCTCTGCCATTCTCCCTCGTCCCCACCCTCGCCCCCTCCCTCGAGTCCCCTCTCCCACACCTTCCTCGCCCCCTCCCTCGAGTCCCCTCTCCCATTGTACCAACAAACATAGTGGGTGGCCTGGTATCCTCGTCTTGTTGCTGGGATGGGAGCGACTTGTGGCCCAGTGGTTTAGAGCGCTAACAAGAGAACACCAACAAAATACGGTAAGAATTATTAAAGAACAATGCATGAAGGGGGATAAGATCATATGAAGATCCATGCCGACCATACATGGCTGCGTGGTGGCCTGGCACTGCTTCGAATATTTCCCAGTACTAACGCGACTTTAAAAAAAAAAAAAAAAAAATATATATATATATATATATATACATATATAAATATAAATATAAATAATAGATATATATATATATATATATATAAAATAAATATATATATATCTATATATATAAATATAAATATAAATATATATATATATATATATATACATATTATATATATATATATATATATATATATATATATTATAAGTAAATACAAATAAAATAACTAAACCACTGTCCACTCCTAGGGATTCGAATTTTCACTACTAACGCGACTTTTCAACAATACCATAGACACAAACCTACCATTGTCCACAGCTGCCACTTGTATTTTAGTTCAACTACTGAAACTTGTACCTGTCCAAACTTCTCAAGCGATTCTTCCTAAACTTTACCAACTTTCAACACTTGTTCTCGGCATGTTCTAACACACACCCCAGCCTACCACAACCGTTCTACCACATAGCAGATCGGTAATATGAAATTATTTCCTTTCCTTTGCACGAATCCTCTCCAACCCACAATAACATTCAGCGACTTACCGATAAAGCGTACCAATACCTTTTTTTAATGATCTAATTTTTCCCTAACTCATTACACTCCAACACCTTTCTTAGTCGTTTCATACTTCGCTTTAAGAAATCTTCCTCATCTTCTCATGCACTTTCCTACGTTAAATATACTGTACCATTCTTTAGCATTTCGTATTACTACTTATCCCAAATTGTTTTTAATATTCTTCTCAACACAACTATAAAAGTATTTTGCTCATTTTCCCCACACCATTCCCAGGCTATACCCCAACAATCTCCGACAGTTGCCAGCTCCCCTTATTCTCCCAAACTACACACTCACACCTGTTGTCGTCCATTTGCGATATTCCCTGGATAGTCGCACCTGTATTTGCCCTCTTCCACCCTGCCCATGTCCGCCACATATATCTTGTTTGTTCTCCCGCACCTTACCTTACCCTCCCACGCCCTTGGTGGGGGCAAGAAGGATTACCACCACTATAAGGTCTAACTTATTTGCACATACAGTATATGCTACACACTACCCTACCTAAAGGAATACTGTTAAAGAGAATAATAAAGGTTGTCTTGGATATTTCACCACACGTTATACAAAAATAGGAGTTAAACAGTACTTGCATAAGGTATGTATATTGTTAATACCGATATACTAGCCTATACAGTATACATAGAATGGCCTACAAGGTCTTCGAAAAACGTTTTAACTGTATTTTGTGTAAGGCAAACTCTTCCAAATGTCCTCACACCTTTCTAGTTCCCGTTACGCTTCCACAATGTACAGTTCCCTACACAAGTTCTCTTCCTATCTGAGGTTATATTTATGAAAGTAAACATAGTATTATTGAATTAGAAGAGTTCCTTGCTATGCTGGAGTTAATTCACCTTCCTATCTGAGATTATATTTATGAAAGCAAACATAGTATTATTGAATTAGAAGAGTTCCTTGCTATGCTGGAGTTAATTCACCTGTTTACGCATTTGTTAAATATTATACTACACTCTAAATGCAATTATACTATTTTGAGCGAAGGAGGGATGATAATAAAAAGGCGAACTTCGACCCCCTACATATATTATACTACACTCTAAATGCAATTATACTATTTTACTTCCATAAATATTATACTACACTCTAAATGCAATTATACTATTTTACTTCCATAAATAACATTTCAGAGGAACAGAACTTGTGCAGGGATAGTACCCTCTAAAATTATAATTCAGTCCTTCCTCTTTACATTTTCTTCTATACCCTCCTCAAAATGTAGATATTAGAAAAGTAGGGAAGTTGATAAAGTTGCAATGTGCCCTTAAAAATGCTATATAATTCCTTTCTCTCATATTTCTCTGTCCCCTCACAATATATATAAAAGAAAGTACCGGTAGGTTTATAAAGGTTAGTAGAATTGGTATGGTAGTAGGAGAGACAATTGTTTTCAGTTGTCGCCATTTTGGTACCCTGGTTATCAAACAACGGGGTATTACAATTATATGATTACATAAGACTCTAAAGACCAAACTATAATTATATTGTACCATTATTCCCGACTGAGTATTATGATACCGTATGGATATATTTGATTGTAAAGAGAGGCTAGTAACACCAATGGCACCAATATGGCATTGGTTGGCCCACTTCTGTTATTATAGGGTCTCTTAGTTAGTAGGAAATATTTGGTAAGTGTTGATGGTGTGACCCCTGGTACCGTATCTATGTTTGAGGCTGTTCCTCCGTGTTCCTGACACTTAATATTTGATAAGTGTTGATGGTGTGACCCCCTGGTACCAGTATCTATTGTTTTGAGGCTGTTCCTCCGTGTTCCTGACACTTAATATTTGATAAGTGTTGATGGTGTGACCCCTGGTACCGTATCTATGTTTGAGGCTGTTCCTCCGTGTTCCTGACACTTAATATTTGGTAAGTGTTGATGGTGTGACCCCTGGTACCGTATCTATGTTTGAGGCTGTTCCTCCGTGTTCCTGACACTTAATATTTGGTAAGTGTTGATGGTGTGACCCCTGGTACCCGTATCTATGTTTGAGCCTGTTCCTCCGTGTTCCTGACACTTAATATTTGGGTAAGTTGTTTGATGGTGTGACCCCTGGTACCGTATCTATGTTTGAGGCTGTTCCTCCGTGTTCCTGACACTTAATATTTGGTAAGTGTTGATGGTGTGACCCCTGGTACCGTATCTATGTTTGAGGCTGTTCCTCCGTGTTCCTGACACTTAATAGCCACTACAATGTACAAATACCTTATGAGAAGTGCCAGGAAACTTCCGTTTGAAGCTCTGCTATCTGACCTTTCAACCTCTGTAACTCATATCAAATGGACTGTATATGTTCACCCCCGTTCCTTGGCTGACTCTTCCCAAATGGTAGATATATTAGCTACTTTACTATAGTCCTTTTTAGTGTATATATTACAGAAGTTTGTGTTTGCTGTTTCTTCTGTGGTTGGTTACATGGATTTAGATCAAATGCACAACTGATGGATATGTGGGGGATTAATTTACTTTAAGTACAGACAACCTCAACAGCTCAAGATTTC
>CM064503.1:43104631-43137443 GCA_032716605.1 Paralithodes platypus
TCTAAGTGATTTACGAGTCTGTCTCTTATGACCGTTTCTAGCATTTTACATACAATTGAGGTTAAGCTAATTGGACGATAGTTACTGGGTAGGGATTTGCTGCCTTTTTTGAATATCGGTGTTACGTTGGCTATCTTCCACTGATCAGGCATAGTTCCAGACTGCAAGGATTTATTGAATAGTAATGTCAGTGGTTTGGAGAGCTCATCCTTAGCTTCCTTTAGAACTCACTCAACCCCACAATTTGCCGGAGGATAACAGGTTTTTCACAATACGTAGACGGAGGTCTTTAAAAAAAAAAAAAAAAAAAAAAAAAAAAAGGCGAGATTGTATCAGGTCCAGGCGTTTTATTTACCTTGAGTTTATCTAAACAATTCAATACTTCTCTCTCTGTAATGGTGATATTGCTTAGAACATCTGAATTATCAATCTGAATCGGCGATTGTGTAGGGATATCACTGAGGTCTTCTGTTGTAAAAACTGATGCAAAGAAGGTATTGAGGGCATTACTCATTTGTACTTCGTCTTTGGTGTATTCTCCATTTTCATCGACTAACGGTCCAACAGTTGAAGTAACTACTTTTTTCTTTCTGATATAACTATAGAATTCTTTCGGTTTTGTTTTACTTTGATTCGTAATATGTAACTCTAGGGTCTTTTTACTTTGCTTAATTAACTTTTTGGCTTTGCGTCGTAGCTCTACAAATTTCACCCGTTCTTCGTCATTTTGTGAGGATTTTTTTAATCTATCATTAGCAAATTTTTTAGCAAGCAGGCAGTTTGAAATATCTTTATTCCACCATTTGGGCTTATTATTATGGTCTGGACGCCGTATTTTCGATGGTATGCAGTCTTGCACTGCTTTTAGGTAAGTGGTTTCGAATAACTTCCAAAATGTATTTATGTCGTTATTGTTAATTAAAAAGCTCCAGTCAGTTTCTTTAAACATAGCTCTAAGTTTATGAAAGTTTGCTTTCTTGAAATTAGGGACTTTTTCGATGCTACTATTTGGTTCGTTACTAATAAAGTTTAAAGTGAAAGTTATCGTACGATGGTCGCTGTTACTGAATTCATCACCAACATTCAAATTCTCTATAATTCTTCTTTTGTTGCAAGTACAATGTCAAGAACGTTATTACCACGGGTCGGTGTTCGAACAAATTGATAAAGCGAACTCTCTTGCAAGTTCGTATACAAGTCATGTCCGGAGTGTGAAGTAAGAGTATCGCCCCACTTGGTCACAGGTAAATTAAAGTCGCCAAAAAATACGGTATCTTGTGAGTTACTTACATCTGCAATTTGTTCATAAATTTCTCGGTTAATAAAGTTAATAAAGCAGAACACATGAGCAGCAACACAAACTTCAGTAATCACGTGTAAAGCACTATATACAGTACAGTAGTTCAGGTCAATAACTAGAATCATAGTTAATAAAGCAGAACACATAAGCAGCAACACAAACTTCAGTAATCACGTGTAAAGCACTATATACAGTACAGTAGTTCAGGTCAATAACTAGAATCATAGTTAATAAAGCAGAACACATGAGCAGCAACACAAACATCAGTAATCACGTGTAAAGCACTATATACAGTACAGTAGTTCAGGTCAATAACTAGAATCATAGTTAATAAAGCAGAACACATGAGCAGCAACACAAACTTCAGTAATCACGTGTAAAGCACTATATACAGTACAGTAGTTCAGGTCAATAACTAGAATCATAGTTAATAAAGCAGAACACATGAGCAGCAACACAAACTTCAGTAATCACGTGTAAAGCACTATATACAGTACAGTAGTTCAGGTCAATAACTAGAATCATAGTTAATAAAGCAGAACACATGAGCAGCAACACAAACTTCAGTAATCACGTGTAAAGCACTATATACAGTACAGTAGTTCAGGTCAATAACTAGAATCATAGTTAATAAAGCAGAACACATGAGCAGCAACACAAACTTCAGTAATCACGTGTAAAGCACTATATACAGTACAGTAGTTCAGGTCAATAACTAGAATCATAGTTAATAAAGCAGAACACATGAGCAGCAACACAAACTTCAGTAATCACGTGTAAAGCACTATATACAGTACAGTAGTTCAGGTCAATAACTAGAATCATAGTTAGTAAAGCGTTTCTTAAAACAAAAAAAAATCCACTTTTCGAAATCTGATATTAACCCTTCAGCACCATTATTTGTTCTATATGGATGAGGGAGACAAAAGGCAAAACTGCCTGCGACGAGAGCCTCTCCCAGAGTTCATGTTGGCTAAAATTCGATTATTTTATGGAGTTTAAGAAGGATCTATGTTATCAGGAGGGTTTATTGAGATCGTATTTACCCCTTTTAGTTGTAGAAGTAGATTATATACTAAAGAAAATCGTCTAATGGTAACCAGAATATGATGGAAAGTACGTAATGGTGGTGAAGGAGTTAATGCTCAATCCTTAAGGGGCCCCACCTCGCTATTTTGATCTTTCTCTCCCTCTCTTTGGCTTGTATCCATTCGGCCACATTCAGCCTACTGTTTTAAGACGTTTACCCAGGTGTCAATATTGTCCTGGCGAGCGGTAGCGAGCCAGCATATATATATATATATATTTTGACAGCAAGCTAAATTTGTAAATTTTTCGATAAAAAAAATCTCCGGCGAAGCTGGATTTCTCCATACAATGCTGGCTCGCTATCGCTCGCCAGGAAGAAATCGATACCTGGATGGGGATAAACGTCGTAAAACGGTTGGCTGAATGGGGCTGAATGGGGCCGAATGGATACAAGCCAGAGAGAAAAGGAGAGAATGATAAAAAAAAGCCGGTGACCCCCCTTAAAAGATACAATGACGCATTTCTTTTCTGTATTATTATTAGACCACTGTTTCACATTAGGAAGGGTATATACATGGAAGTCAGTGGGAGTATTGAGGTCATCTTCTATCTATCTATCTATCTATCTATATGCTCAGGCCCAATCCCCATTTTTCCTTTTTTTCTATTTTTTTTTCCCTTGGGGGTGGCCGACTCGAGACAGAGCAAGAACAGGGAAAACACAAAAACAACATAAAACAACGAACAAACACAGATAAAACACAAAATTCACACACAATCATCATCATCATCTTCTCCCCTTATCATTCCCACTGATCCTTCCTCAACTGTACTAGATCGTCTCATGATAGCCATAATACACTGTAGAAATGCGTCACAATCTTCCTTCAAAGGGTTAAGTTAATGAATACCGGTGCTATCCAGTTGACAATAACATTAAGGGGGTAGTGCTTGTTTTATTGGCCTATGTATTTTTTATTTACTAATATATTTTGAGTTTCCTCGCTAGGCCTCCATCATGCTTAAAAAAATCACTCCCTAGACCCCCTTTCATGATAAATTTGTACATTTTTCTACCGCAAAATGTCCTGGCCGAAGGCCGATTCCTTCTATAGTTACAGGCTTGCTATTGCTCACTAAGAAAAAAATCGACACCTAAATGGCACGAAAGGTCTTAATATTGACAAAGAAATGGGGCGAAAGGTCTCAAAATTGCCAAACTAATGGAAGGAACGTCTTAAAATCTCAAAACTAATATGGTAAACATTAGATCCATAAAAAGCGACTACCTCCCCCTTAAGTCCTTTAGTAAACGATGGGGTCACATGACTTGCTTAACCCTTTCAAGCTCCAACACGCGTTTCTGTTCTGTTTTCTGGCTACTATTAGACGATTTTATTCAGATTAGTAACGATATATGGAAGTCAAAGGGTTGATTGAGATAGTGTTTAACCTTTTAATACTCACAGATCCTTCCTAAGCTACATAAAATCGTCTAATGATAGCCAAAATATACTGCTAAAACGCGTCAGAGCTTCAAGGGGTTAATAGCTAACACTACACTACACTATTTTAGGTGTATAAGAAAGAACATTATAAGTAGCAACGAGGTAAAGGCTATCGGCATTAAGGGGAGATGGGTCGCTTTTCTGGTCCCCCTTCTCCCTCATGTTTAGCCCCATTTGTTTTCAGATGTTAAGACATTCGGCCCATTAGTTTGGCAATTTTAAGACCTTTCACTCTATTTCGTTGTCAATATTAAGACTTTTCGTATCATTTAGGTGTCGATTTTTACCTGACGAGCGACAGCGAGCCTGTAATTTAAGAATAACCTATCGAAAAATGTACGAATTTACTTGAAGGAGGGTCTTGGGGTGTTTTCTTATGTTTAAAGCTTGATGGAGGTCTAGGGAGGAAACTAAAAAATATATAAAACATATACGGTATATAAATGATCAAATAAATACACCCATCTCCCCTTAACTCTCTCCTGTAGATTCATTTTAAACTCAATAAAATTGTCAACTGTTATCCAGTAGAAGATATAACAATAGTCCTAGTACACGGAAGGGGCAACGTTAACCCTTTCAAGATACGAGGGCGCATTCATTCAGTTTATTCTGGCTACTATTACATTATTGTATTTAGTTTCGGAAAGATCTGTGGGAGTGAGAGGGTTAATTGAGCTCATGTTTACCCCACTGATTGCTAGAGATACTTTCTAAACTCCACAAAATCGTCTAATGTTAGCCATACTAAAGTCATAAACCGCGTTCTACTCTTCAATGAGTTAAGGGGAGATGGGTCGTTTTTCTAGATCCCCTTCTCCCTCATGTTTAGGGGAAGCTCATAGATTTGTTTTTTTATGTTTGATGGAGGTCTAGGGATGAACAAAAAATAAATAACAAATATATAAAATAATCAAGAAACAAGAAATAGGGTGGTCAGTATGGAAGTGAAGAAGTCCTTGCATGACAGTGTGGTAATCCCGACACTGACTTACGGAAGCGAAGCATGGACGTTGGTTGAGACTCAGACCAAGAGTGAGAGCAGTGGAAATGAATTACTTAAGAAGTGCGTGAGGAGTTACATGGAGGGATAGACAGACTAATGAGGAAGTAAGAAGGAGGTGTGGTGTGGAGGTAGATGTGCTGGAAAGTGTGAAAAGGAACAACTTGAGATAGTTCGGCCATATGGAACGTATGGAAAGCGAGAGAATGACTAAGAGGGTGTACGAGAGCGAGGTGGAGGGACAGAGAGGGAGAGGTAGACCGAATGAGAGGTGGAAGGATGGAGTGAGGAAGTACAGTTGGTCAAGGATGAAAGTATACAGTTTTTCGTCTGCTATAGCCGCACATAGTTTGTCATGTTGGCAGCCCTGGTAGCTATATCTCAGAGCCCGCCCACCTTATACAGGGTGTTTAAAAACGTGTTCCTGGACTTAGTTGTCAGACGGAAATATGAATATATTGCTCTATAATCTTTGACGTGAATATCACTTCGGAGATATTAAACACTTAATGTTATTGATAGATATACAAGAAATGCGAGAGTGAAAACGAAAATCAAAACGTCTACCTATATACGATATTTCAGTGGAATACAGGTCCATTTTCACACGTGGTAATATGTGGCTAATAATGTAGGGTATAGTGATATCAATGTTGCAGTTGGTTTGCAGGTGTTCTGCTGATAAAAATAAAAATAATAATAATAAATAAATAAATAAATAAAATCACAAGTAAAGCCTCATTATGCTTCGAGGACTGACTCGTAAAGCAATGGCGCTTGCAAGATGAGTAAAATTGCTGGGTCCATTACCCTATTGAACACACAGGCTTCCTTACGTCCACGTTTAGGAATTAGATTTTTGTGTATCTAAAGTAGACGAATATGGAGTGGCTATAAAAGATATTACGATATACACTTAACATTATAACATTCATAATAAATAATGAGTAGAAAGAGGAATCTAATAATACTTGTTAATTAATAAGTAGGTAAATATTGATATTTCACTTTCATCCCCAAGACTGGATTATGTGAGATCCAAAGGGCAATGAAACGGAGGCGAGCGCCGCGGCTACGCGCTGTTCCAGCGTATGCCCCCAGCTTTGTTTTGCTATCTCCATAACAGTATTTAGTCACCCTGAAGGTTTATGAATAATTCTCTAACTTTTGATATTTATGGAAACGCTTTTTCGAAGCACTCCGTATATTAATTAATGTATCAATATAATAAACCCCATGTGTGTTGGGATGGTTTGGGCTAGTGGAAAGGCTGTCATGGCTGCCAACATGACAAACCATGTGTGGCTATAGCAGACGAAAAACTGTATACTTTCATCCTTGACCAACTGTACATGAACGAAGGCGGTGCTGGTTGGGGGGAGGGGCGTCGACTGACTGGGGACAGAGGTGCATGGGGGCGATTCGTTCGTGGCCACCCCTTCGGGGATCACGGCATCAGGCAATAGATAGATAGATAGAAAATAAACCCTTCCCCCTTAATGAAGGAGCAGGCAACGTTGTAATAATTATTTCATTATTCGTAAAAAATAACAGTAAAAGATCGTATAGGCCTATTATGTCTTATCGAAAACCTTATCAAATATTACGGTTCCTTAGCCATAGTATACTTATATATTATGATAATATAACAGTAAACAAACTATACCCTGTTCCAAACAGGTACGGTAGTCCAAATATCGTGACCCCTAACCTCTGTAACTCAAAAGGGGCTAGAGAAAATGGGTTGTAGATTTCCACACCTATTCCCAGGCTAATTCCTTCCCAAATGGTAGAAGTATCAGTTCGGTTACTTATTTTGTTTTATTTTTTTAAGGTGAGTTGAAGAGTTTGGGCCTACTTATTTGGAACACGGTATAGTACTGTGGATGGTTAAAAGGACAGTATTATGTTGACAATCGTGCTGCCTGTCCTGTATGTAACCGTAAATATAATGAAGAATAGGCTATATATGAGAGTAAGAACAATATAGTGATTCACCTTCTTTGGTCCCCTTTATCCGGCTCCTCCCTACGGATAAAACAATATATAAGTACACGGACACAAATTGAACGCTTAATTGTAACAAAGATGATAGGCCTACACAGACGGCAATAGCTCATGGGCCTACCACTACCGGTGACGTCCTTTTCAGCACATTCTGGCAAGCTTTAGACGATTTTATTCAGCTTAGGAAGGATCAGTGGTACCGGTAGCTCAAAGGATTAATGGAGATAGTCTGTATGTAGCCTCGTAATTGGTTGAGCTCGATTCCAAACTTTTAAAAATCATCTAACACTGGCCAGAATCTAATGAAAATGAGGCCCCCGGTACTGAAAGGGTTAAGTAAGATACTCCGATCAACACTGCTTCCTTGTAGCCTATATTCTATCACCGTACAATTAAACGTTCAAATTGTGGAGCGTAAATAAATAAACTAAAGATATATACAGTAGACTGTAAACAGCTGCAGGGTAACAAAAGGCTCACTGTTAAGGGTTAGGGCTTATATTTTAGTATATTTGTGTATATTTTTGTGTGTGTGTATGTATATAGGCCTACTGTATATTATAGCTTCCTCGCAAGACCTCTATCAAGCTTAAAAAACACCCCCTAGACCCCCCTTCAAGATAAAATTGTACCACCGGTTACTCTGAGAATTACATGCTCGCTATCGTTCACCATGAAAAAATCGACACCTAAATGGCACGAAAGGTCTATATTTTTACAAAGAAATTGGAAGAAAGGTCTTAAAATCGCCAAACTAATGGAACAAACAGGAACAAACAGGACTAAACATCAACTACTTTCCCCATAAGGTATATTGGTACGGTACAGGTAATGATCAACCCATTTAATATAAGGATAGATCGGTAAATCATTATTGATATACCCAAGCAGGTGATATACCGTGCCGTTTATACCTTTAATTTGTTTACAGTGTGCTGGTTAATATATAAAGGTACTGTAACTATTCATTTAATATAAGGATAGATCGGTAAATCAT
The DNA here is from genome assembly GCA_032716605.1 of Paralithodes platypus. Classification (NCBI taxonomy): domain Eukaryota; kingdom Metazoa; phylum Arthropoda; class Malacostraca; order Decapoda; family Lithodidae; genus Paralithodes; species Paralithodes platypus. The sequence goes on from CM064503.1 coordinate 43,112,476, forward strand.
TATTGATATACCCAAGCAGGTGATATACCGTGCCGTTTATACCTTTAATTTGTTTACAGAGTGCTGGTTAATATATAAAGGTACTGTAACTATTCATTTAATATAAGGATAGATCGGTAAATCATTATTGATATACCCAAGCAGGTGATACCGTGCCGTTTATACCTTTAATTTGTTTACAGTGTGCTGGTTAATATATAAAGGTACTGTAACTATTCATTTAATATAAGGATAGATCGGTAAATCATTATTGATATACCCAAGCAGGTGATATACCGTGCCGTTTATACCTTTAATTTGTTTACAGTGTGCTGGTTAATATATAAAGGTACTGTAACTATTCATTTAATATAAGGATAGATCGGTAAATCATTATTGATATATCCAAGCAGGTGATATACCGTGCCGTTTATACCTTTAATTTGTTTACAGTGTGCTGGTTAATATATAAAGGTACTGTAACTATTCTGACATACGGAGCCCTGTATGTTAATTTAAGAGTTAGAATTAGAGTTGAAGGAGTGTCAAACTACCCAAGCGGCGAAGCAGACTAGCGAGCGAACCAGCGAGTGGGAAACCAGCTCGTCCGCATACCAGCAAGCAAGCCTTCACACCTGCGTGCGTCATAGGGGACCCTGCAAACTACTTCGATGACCCGACGCTATGACGTATGATCGACGCCATGACGTATGATCGACGCCAGGAGCCCCCATTGGACGACGCACCTGCTATGCAACTCGAGGAGCTATGATAGGGGCGCGCACCATCACTCGCCTCCTGATTCGTTCCTACACCATCATTGTTTAGTATATAAGACCCGAGTAGTGGGCATTCAAATCAGTCTCATTTGGAGTTGGGGAAGGTGAACTTGCAGCTGGAGGAAGACGGGGTGAAGTATTATAATGGGATTGTGACTGTCAGCCAGATTATATAAGTGTGTGTTAAGTGTGTTCGGTGTAAACACTTACGTTATGTTGGTTAGTGAGATATGTGATTGGGAATTAACGTTAACGCTACTATTATGTGCTTAACTATTTGATTGCATATTAACGTTAACGCTACTATTTATGTACTTAACTATTTGATTGGGAATTAACGTTAACGCTATTATTATGTACTTAACTATTTTAGTTGACTAACTTGTGGACTAAAGCAACTCTTTAAGTAATTGGGTTATGATGAAAGTAATACTATTGTTTTATATTAATACTTACGAGTTCTTTCATTTTCTTTTAATTAAGCTTACATTGCTTAACGGTGCTTAGTACGGTGATGCTATTGTCTCATATTAGTAATATCGCCTTAGACTAACATGGCTGTGTTAATATTACTTCTAGTGATTTCCTAAGCTGAAGAAAATTCTTTTTGCTTCAAAATATTCTTTTTGCTTTTCATATTATTTGAGTGAGACCTGAATCGAATCTATGAAGCGATCCTGTAACTTAATTTACTCATAATCAAACCTCAATTTTACGTGGTTAAGAAATACATTTAACTAATTATTAAATATATATCTAACTTTTTATGTGACTTTGATATTAATCCTGATGATAATAATAATATAATACTATTAACGTAAGACAAGAACCAAGAATAATTACATTAAATATAAATAAAAGGACATATAAGAAAACTAGCTATTCATTTCAAAAAGGGTAAGAGACAGAAATATTCTTACTTTAATATTTATCTTTCAAGACTTTTTATAGAATTAATAGTCCTTCTTTAGATATAACTTATTCGGTTCATAACCATAGCCTACTAAGCTTCGGTTAAATAATATTTTTTTTTAAATACTACATGACTTTAATTAGTTTCAGTATTTTTCATAATTAAAGAGTATCAGTCAATAAAGGATACTAAGTCCTAAGATCCAAAAGGAAAGGAAGCAACAACAGGAAATTTTATTAGATTTTACTTTTGTTTTGCCTTCAGCTGACTGATACCTTAATATATATCTCTGTGCTATCTAGATTCGTCAAGTTAACCACTTGAGGATCAAGATACGTAACACTATTCATTTAATATAAAGATAGATCGGTAAATCATTATTGATATACCCAAGCAGGTGATATACCGTGCCGTTTATACCTTTAATTTGTTTACAGTGTGCTGGTTAATATATAAAGGTACTGTAACTATTCATTTAATATAAGGATAGATCGGTAAATCATTATTGATATACCCAAGCAGGTGATATACCGTGCCGTTTATACCTTTAATTTGTTTACAGTGTGCTGGTTAATATATAAAGGTACTGTAACTATTCATTTAATATAAGGATAGATCGGTAAATCATTATTGATATACCCAAGCAGGTGATATACCGTGCCGTTTATACCTTTAATTTGTTTAGTGTGCTGGTTAATATATAAAGGTACTGTAACTATTCATTTTAAAGTTACCACCAGAGGATTTTAGTCAGTTCAAAAGGTCTATATACATAAACTTGGCGAATTTGCGCCTGGTCAATTTGGGTTTGAGACATCTACATTGAGGTGATTGCCTGCTGGTAATTTGCCATTTTCAAGAACTAACACACAAAATATATTACAGACTATCATCAGCCGATTACCTCAAAACAGAATTCTGTAACCCAAAGCAAGCAAGTACAAATTCGTAAAGAAAATACATAAATCAATAAATTAAATAGATAGCATAAATAAAATAAGTGAATACAGTAAAGGTACCGGTACTGCACCTGTATCAGCCAAAATGGTTAAGGGGGAATGGGCCGGTTTTCTGGACCACTTTCTCCCTCATGTTTAGCCCCATTAGTTTTCAGATGTTATGATGTTTGCCCCATTAGTAAGTCGATTTTAAGACCTTTCGCCCCATTTCTTCGTCAATATTTAGACCTTTCTTGCTATTTAGGTGTCGATTTTTCCCCTGGCGAACGATAGTGAGCCTGTAATGTTGGAAGAACCGGCCTTTGGCCGGAAATTTTTTCTACCGAAAAATGTACAAATTAATCTAGAAGGGGGATCTAATGGATGTTTTTTTTTTTAATTTGATGGAGGTCTAGGGAGGAAACTAGAAAAATAATGAATACATGCAAAAATTGGCCAAAAAGTGAACCATCTCCCCTTAACCAATATCGTGGTTGACTTTCTATGTGTTTTTAGTCTGGCGTCACAGGAGCACTAGGCCCAGTACCAGAGCATTGTGTACGAGTCCAAATATACTACAATAAACCATATTGCTTTGTGATTTTCATCTCTATATATATTATTTTGTTTTTAATTATGTAGCTCAACGTTATGCAAAGTCCTATTTAATACAAGAACAAATTAATACAAAATCGCTTAAAATAATACGAAATGTTGAATGAAAAATTATATCCAAATGACGTTATATGGTTCTATTGTACCGACACAAATTATATCCAAATGACGTTATATGGTTCTATTGTACCGACACAACAAACTGTGACTCTCCTCACATTCCAGTACACCAGAGTCAAAACTGTCGTGTCGTTAAAATATAACCTTATGGTTATATTTTAACATGATGGAATAAGTATTACATCATACGTCGCGCGACTGTGGGTATAATTTATCCATTCCAATATTCACGGCACTGGGAGCTTTTTTGTTTTTTTATCCCAATATAGGCTATTGTAGGGAGCACAGCCTACCGATACAGTACCGGTATCTGTGCAGCGATGGGGAGCCTGCAGTTTAGGAGAAACCGGCCTTTGGCCGAAATTGTTTTCAACTTTTTTGTTTTCTATATTCCTGCTTCTACCTCCAGACTTAAGCTTGAAATCTGTAAACTCAACCGCTCAACATGGTGAAGCAAGTAGGCCTTATTACAAACTGTGAGATAGACATCGAGACATTTTGAGTGTTGTAACCGACTCGTTCGTGGTCTTGCCTTCATAGACCTATGATGTTTGGTTGTCTCCTCGTGGAGAGGTGCACTCCGACTCCTCGAAACTACATCGCCACTGTCCTAACGTCCCATCTCACAGTTTCGGACCCCCTCACCCTCTTTCTCAAACGCCACCTACTGAGCTGTTTACTCACTAGGCAATGAGCCCATAGCATATTTTGATTATGGGAATATTCAAGAAAGCCTAATTTATTGAAAACAACGTGTCGGTGGGCTTTATATTGATGCTCCGAAAGTAAGTACAACACAAATTCCATCCCAATAACAACTTTCCATTGATACATCAGGATTCGAACCCGGGACCTTTAGTTTACCAGTCCAACAGCAAGACCACCATTGCACATACAGGTATGTGCCTGGCCTGTTGGTGGTGTTGTTTTAAGGGGGTCTGGGCAGGCATTGTTTCCCTTTAGTCTCGGTGGCAAACTAAATACACATTACCGGGTATTCGAAAATGGCAGAAACAATAAAAAATCAATATTAATACCACACAAACGAACCAATATATACGGTATACCAGTAAATATATGCGGTTCTTTCTATATACCTACTCTCTAGTGGATTTTATTCAGCAGTGGTGCATCAGTCAATCTGGTGAAAGTCTAATGGTTGACGTTCCCCGGTCCCTTTAGCTTACCTGGGACCCACCACCACCCCCAACCTACGTGCCGGTGGTCTGTCTGTCTCTCTAGCCTGGCAAATTATTCATGGTGTCGGGATGAATCTCGCTCAAAAATTCACCCCCCTTTCTCCCTGCCGTATCCCTCTTCCCTCGCTCACCCCTCTTTCTACCCTAGTCTCCTCTCTCTCCCCTCCTATACCCATCTCTCCCTGCCTCACCCCAAAAAGACAGTATAACAATCTTTGCCCTTTTGAGACAATGTATATGTACAGTCTAGTTCAGTTCAGTTCAGTAGCCAAACCCGCACTCCCTTAAAGGGATACGGTAGGGAGGATGAGCAAGAACAAACTTGCTGATCCCTTAGTGGGAGAAATTTCTGAAGGTGAGATTCCCTGTCCCAACTTCCGGGGGCTATCTGCGCCACACAAGTGACGGGCGATGGGGTCGCCATTTCTCTACGCTTACCTCACCTAACACTCCTTCCCAGTCCGTCTCATTCTTTCTCTACCTCCAATACCCTATCCTCACTAGCAGCATTCCCCAAAATGTCCTCCCAATCTTTCCTTTCTAACCATTCTCTTCTTCCTTTACCCCTTCTTCCATCCCTAACACATCTCTACCTCCCTCATCTCCATTACACCTCTCCCTTCCCAAACTTCCCTTCCTCGCCTTAGCTTCCACCCCACTCCCTAACTTCCAACCCCTCCTCCTTCCTAAAGTTTGCTCCCCCTACCTAACCTCTATCTTACCCTGTGATGAGTTCGCCACACTTCTAGCGGCACCGAGGAGCGCGACACCCCTCGTTTTGGGTGGTGGTTTGGTGCAGCAGACTGTTCGAAGGGGCAGCACCCTCCCCTGCAAAGATGGGCTCGTCTGGCACTTTTTGAAGTTCGACCTCTCTAACTCCTTCCCCTCCCCAACCCTCAGCACCTTCTCTAGTCCCCGTCCCTATAACTTTCCCTACCCCTAACCTCCCTAACCACTCTCTCCATTCTTTTCTGATTGACTCCCTGTATATTCATGGTAAACTCAAGGTATATAAGCACAACACCTATCATTATTATTACATTTTTTGTTTAAAGTATATTAATGTATTACATGTATTTATATTGATTTATTATATTTGTATGGGTATGGCATATTGGTAGGTGACGTAAATTAGTGCAGCTTACCCTTAAATTAGGTGACAGAAGATTGTCTACACCATAAGCAGATATACACAAATGAACTTCTGATCCGTAAATATAATTTGGTACCGGTACTATTTAGGACTATTCTTCAATGCTCTAGGCCAGCATATTATAATTCGCGACTCAATTATCAGAAATGTTAATCGGAGTTATGGAATACAAAGCTGCGGGAAAAACCAGTAAATCCACGGTCTTAATATTGGATTATTGATGTTGACATATAGATTAAATATGACCCATCTCGGAAGTATTAAATAAATGTGTGCCCTTGACTATAAATGAGAGCAAGAGAGAGAGTGAGAGTTACAAGGAAGTTAGTATCTCAGAGACCTTGCGGTCCATTCCGAGGAGATACTAGAAGTGGAAGGAGAGAGACTTTAGTTAGTGCACTACACTCTTTACAGTGTGCAAAATACTATCTACTCTCTTCTTGAACTGCTCTAGGCTACTGAAGAACTGTTTACAACTTTGGAGGATATTTTTTCCAGGTAGAACAGATCTTATATTATATGTAAAAAAGTTTCCACAAACACTAGTGCTGAACCTTTTCAATTCTAATTTCCAGCCATGGTTGGTGTTGTATTCATATTGAGGCTAAACATTTTGCTATAATCCACATTGTCAAACCCATTAAGTATGTTAAATATTTCAATGAGCTGACCTCGTAGTCTGCATGTCTCCAACGGAAAGAGATCAAGAGCTCTCAACCGGTCCTCATAGCTCATTCTTCCAAGCGATGGAATAAGCTTTGTAGCTCTAGCTTGTACTCTTTCTAGTCCCTCTATATCTTTCCTGAGTGCTGGAGACCAGAATTGAACAGCATACTCCAGGAGAGACCGTATCAGAGCGTTGTAAAGTGTGAGGACTATTTCCTTATTTCTATACTTAAATTGCCTCTTAATATAGCCGAATAATTTCTAAGCTTTCTTCTCTACTTCAATGCACTGCTTGGAAAACTTTAGGTCACTGCTAATCAGAACACCCAAATCCTTTTCCAAGTCAGTCACTTCCAGAGGCATTCCCAATAGTGAATAGCCTGACTTGGGGTTTGCTTGGCCGATATGCATCACCTTGCACTTTTCCAAGTTTAGAGGCATCTGCCATGTCTCCCACCCTTCACCCAGTCTATTGAGGCCCATCCTGAGCTGTTCAACCTCTTTGAGGTCTTTCACATTCATTCCAAGTTTTATGTCATCTGCAAACTTGGAGATGACACTCAACAGACCAAATTCTGTCATTGACATAGCCTATATGATAAACAGAAGTGGGCCAAGGACAGATCCCTGTGGAACTCCAGAAGTGACTGCAGTCCACTCAGAAGAAAAACCATTGATTACCACTCGTTGTTGTCTACCTGTTAGCCAACTTTCTATCCAATTTGTGACCTCAGTATTCATATCTAACGCTCTCACTTTTGACATTAGCCTGCAATGAGAGAGAGAGAGAGAGAGAGGCTCTCACTTTTGACATTAGCCTGCAATGAGAGAGAGAGAGAGAGAGAGAGAGAGAGAGAGAGAGAGAGAGAGAGAGAGAGAGAGAGAGAGAGAGAGAGAGAGAGAGAGAGAGAGAGAGAGAGAGAGAGAGGTGGCAGTACAGTGTAGCCACCCAAAAGTATTACGATAGTTTCGTGTATGAGTAAAGCAAACATACTGTACACTGGTACAGTGTAGTCCGGGAGTAAAGGCCGCAAATTGTGTCTAGATAAAATCAACCTCATCCATACCATTGTGACTGAAATTTGTAAAGTTATATAGAAAGAGTATAATTTTTAGACATATAATGCACAAATCGTAACTTCGAAATGTATTGTATTTAAGAGATATATGGGAAAAATGATTTTGACTATTTTAGTTACCCCTCAAAATTGTCTTTGATTTAAATTCCTAATTACTTGTGAATTGTGAACTGTTTTTTGTATTACAGTTTTGTAGATAATATTTTAGCATAACCAATTAGTTACATTTGAAGACGCTATTTTGAATGTTTTAAGATATTAGTTAAATTAAATATAGAAGAAAATGGTTTGTTATTACTTATTATGGGTGACTGAAGCAGTATAATTGTAGCCTCCTGGCTCCAATCTGCAAGGCAGGTAGCGTATAATAAAAGTCTGCTGTATTTATTACCCTTCCTACTATTGCGGAGCGGTCCAATCTGCAAGGCAGGTAGTGTAAGAAAGGACCTCTTTGTTTAGTACCCTTCAGTACCCGACTTGGGTGCGGAGCGGTACTAACCTGCTACTACCGAGTGGTACATACTGACTGCCATATGTGCGGAGGTGTCCTTAAGCCACGCACGTGGCTTACGGACAGCTCGGCACATATGGCTGTGCTTTATCTGGAGTTTTCGTAGCCAAAACAGTGGTAACACAATTATTTAATTTTCACAAAGTTATTTGAATATAGGTTAATTGTAAACTACAAGACAATTGTTATGATACACAGTTTACTTGGTCAAAAATGGCAGTACTGTAAAAATCAAATAATGTAGAAATTAGAATTGTTACGAATTAAAAGGGAAGACGAATTTGCTCAAATGGCAACAGTCTAAAAAATAATATATTTTGTATGTGAATGCCCCCATATATTTAGTTAAGGTACATATATTTCGAAGTTGTCTATTTTTCTAATTAGTAATTTGAAACTATTTTTTACCTACACTTACATGGACGACGGAAATTAACAATTTGGTAGGGTTGCTCCCGGACTAGTGTACACACAAGGGGGAGACAGAGCTATAATATATAACATTTGTAAAAATGGAAGGTGAATTATTTAAATCCAAGTAGGGTAAAGGTGTGGGTAAATAATAACACCATTAGTTACACAGATAGATAGATAAATAGAAAGATAAATATATAGATATTATAGATATATAGAAAGAAAGAAAGAATAAGCCCGCGTGTGTGTTTTGATGTGCATGAGTGTCTGCGTGTGCGGTGAGTAGGCTATATATATATATATATATATATATATATATATATATATATATATATATATATATATATATATATATATATACCGTATGTATGTAGGTATGCACGTATGTATGTGCGTTTGTGGCACTCGTGTAGATGTGCGTGTGTTAGAGAGTGCATCCGTTTGTGTAAGTGAACACATGTGTGTACTGTACGTACATGTATGCATGCCTGCACCTCTGACAGCAGCAAATTAACCCGTGGCACCATAACAGTCGTGTTGCAATTTCTTGGTGTGCCATTTGCAAGTCCAATTGTCAAAGTTTATATCTTTAGCTTCCTCATCCTTATTAACAGCTCACTGCTGCTGCACTTTATAAGGTGCGTGTTTATTATAACTGGAGTGTGTGCTTAAAGGGTGCATATTTATACTTATGGAAAGGGTACCGCTATAATACATTTGTTATAGTGTCACACGGAATAGTAAAAGTCCGTTCAAGCTAACCTGGCCAAATTGGTAACGGTAACGATGCCTTCCTATACATTGTGTAGTCGTACCATATAATAACGCATTATAATCGTCAAATATACAGTACGGTACGGTACCGTAAATGATAATATATAGTTCATGAAGGCAGAGTTGCCAATTGTTATCAGGTTAGCTTGAATGTGCTTTAGGATATTGATCTAAAGTATGAGCACCGGGTATAAAAAGTATATAAAGAGTCATTAGCCGATCCCATTATGATGGCGGAATGTTTAGTTTTATTCTAGCTTATATATAATTATTTTATAAAGCTTAACCCCTTCAGCACGATGACGTAATTTTCATCCTCTTCTGGGTAACGTACCATTAGATGACTTTTGTTTAGCTTATACTCTACTTGTAGGACTCAAAGGGTTAAATACATCAATGAACCGTCTGAATAACATAAATCCTTATTAAACTGCATAAACGTGTCTATATCTAGCCAGAATACCATAAATCCTTATTAAACTGCATAAACGTGTCTATATCTAGCCAGAATACCATAAAACTGCATAAACGTGTCTATATCTAGCCAGAATACCATAAATCCTTATTAAACTGCATAAACGTGTCTATATCTAGCCAGAATAACATAAATCCTTATTAAACTGCATAAACATGTCTATATCTAGCCAGAATACCATAAATCCTTATTAAACTGCATAAACGTGTCTATATCTAGCCAGAATACCATAAAACTGCATAAACGTGTCTATATCTAGCCAGAATACCATAAATCCTTATTAAACTGCATAAACGTGTCTATATCTAGCCAGAATACCATAAATCCTTATTAAACTGCATAAACATGTCTATATCTAGCCAGAATACCATAAATCCTTATTAAACTGTATAAACGTGTCTATATCTAGCCAGAATACCATAAATCCTTATTAAACTGCATAAACGTGTCTATATCTAGCCAGAATACCATAAATCCTTATTAAACTGCATAAACGTGTCTATATCTAGCCAGAATACCATAAATCCTTATTAAACTGCATAAACGTGTCTATATCTAGCCAGAATAACATAAATCCTTATTAAACTGCATAAACGTGTCTATATCTAGCCAGAATACCATAAATCCTTATTAAACTGCATAAACGTGTCTATATCTAGCCAGAATACCATAAATCCTTATTAAACTGCATAAACGTGTCTATATCTAGCCAGAATACCATAAATCCTTATTAAACTGCATAAACGTGTCTATATCTAGCCAGAATAACATAAATCCTTATTAAACTGCATAAACGTGTCTATATCTAGCCAGAATACCATAAATCCTTATTAAACTGCATAAACGTGTCTATATCTAGCCAGAATAACATAAATCCTTATTAAACTGCATAAACGTGTCTATATCTAGCCAGAATACCATAAATCCTTATTAAACTGCATAAACGTGTCTATATCTAGGCAGAATAACATAAATCCTTATTAAACTGCATAAACGTGTCTATATCTAGCCAGAATACCATAAATCCTTATTAAACTGCATAAACGTGTATATCTAGCCAGAATAACATAAATCCTTATTAAACTGCATAAACGTGTCTATATCTAACCAGAATACCATAAATCCTTATTAAACTGCATAAACGTGTCTATATCTAGCCAGAATACCATAAATCCTTATTAAACTGCATAAACGTGTCTATATCTAGCCAGAATACCATAAATCCTTATTAAACTGCATAAACGTGTCTATATCTAGCCAGAATAACATAAATCCTTATTAAACTGCATAAACGTGTCTATATCTAGCCAGAATACCATAAATCCTTATTAAACTGCATAAACGTGTCTATATCTAGCCAGAATACCATAAAACTGCATAAACGTGTCTATATCTAGCCAGAATAACATAAATCCTTATTAAACTGCATAAACGTGTCTATATCTAGCCAGAATAACATAAATCCTTATTAAACTGCATAAACGTGTCTATATCTAGCCAGAATACCATAAAACTGCATAAACGTGTCTATATCTAGCCAGAATAACATAAATCCTTATTAAACTGCATAAACGTGTCTATATCTAGCCAGAATACCATAAACTGCATAAACGTGTCTATATCTAGCCAGAATAACATAAATCCTTATTAAACTGCATAAACGTGTCTATATCTAGCCAGAATAACATAAATCCTTATTAAACTGCATAAGGGTGTCTATATATCTAGCCAGAATAACATAAATCCTTATTAAACTGCATAAACGTGTCTATATCTAGCCAGAATAACATAAATCCTTATTAAACTGCATAAACGTGTCTATATCTAGCCAGAATACCATAAATCCTTATTAAACTGCATAAACGTGTCTATATCTAGCCAGAATACCATAAATCCTTATTAAACTGCATAAACGTGTCTATATCTAGCCAGAATAACATAAATCCTTATTAAACTGCATAAACGTGTCTATATCTAGCCAGAATAACATAAATCCTTATTAAACTGCATAAACGTGTCTATATCTAGCCAGAATAACATAAATCCTTATTAAACTGCATAAACGTGTCTATATCTAGCCAGAATACCATAAATCCCTATTAAACTGCATAAACGTGTCTATATCTAGCCAGAATAACATAAATCCTTATTAAACTGCATAAACGTGTCTATATCTAGCCAGAATACCATAAATCCTTATTAAACTGCATAAACGTGTCTATATCTAGCCAGAATAACATAAATCCTTATTAAACTGCATAAACGTGTCTATATCTAGCCAGAATACCATAAATCCTTATTAAACTGCATAAACGTGTCTATATCTAGCCAGAATAACATAAATCCTTATTAAACTGCATAAACGTGTCTATATCTAGCCAGAATCAAAGGTAAAAAGGCGTCATCGTGCTGAATGGGTTAAGAGGGTCCTAAGGAATCAAAAGGATAACACCTCTCTCAATGAGCCCGCTGATTCAGACAAGTTCTTCCTTAACTTATCAAAATCGTCTAGTGTTAGCCATAATTGAAGGCAGAACGGCGTCATGATACACCGGTACCGGGTATAATACTAAAAATTATAAAGGGTGATAGAATTTAGTGTTGATCATAATAATGATATAGGATAATAGGCTGTATCTAAATGGAGAGCAGCTATAGATTTATTATGGGTACCGTACTTAAGGGTCCAATTAAAGGATACACAGTTTAAAGGTGCAGGTTAATATTAAGGGTAAAGTATAAAGATAATGATATTAAAGGGGTGTGGATCTGAAACAAGAGTATGTACATGTATTTCAAGGGGTACCGGTAGTACAGTATGTAAAGGTGGTTTGACTAATCTTATAACAAGCGTATTAAAATGTATGAACATATTTAATCAGTGACTACCGGTATATTACAGTAATACGTTACAGCTTAACCCTCTCCGACATGACGCGATTTTGAGCCGATTAGGGATACTTTAAAGCCTTTGTTACCATCAGGGGTATTTAGAACCCTTTAGTTTAGTTACTTCAACCTCTGCAGTTGTCTTTGAGTTAGCTGTGGGCAGAAAACTAATTTTGGAGAGGTAATTATAAGAGTGAGAGAACTCTATTTCTTATTGCTAATCTGGCAACATCTGCGTCATATGAGTCTGAAGGGGTTAAAGTACCGGTAACCATTATGAAAATGTATTATACTGTATACCGGTATATTACCGGTACGTAATTAAATTTTACCTATATATATATATATATATAATTTTTGTAATACGTTACTGAATATTAATTGAACAGGTGTTGGTTATATAAAGAATGCGTTCATAAAGGCTAAACGGTGAGTATGTTTACATAAGCATTAAAAGACAAATAAATATATGTAGCCTACGGTACTTCAAATGGTAAGTGCACAAACCTAAATGAACCCAAAATGTAAACCTAAAGTGTGAAGGTGGCGTCACACGAGGGCGGGTATCCGATACTATAGTCCGATCATTCTAGGTTGAGCAGAAAATGTAACCCCTAACCTCTCATAACTCAAAAAGGTCTAGAGTAATCGAGCTAATATTTCTACCAAATAGGAATAGGCCATGGCATATGTGTATAAATTGACGGCTAATTTGCTCTAGCCCTTTTAGAGTTACAGAGGTTAGAGGTTATGATTTCTACCCAACCTAGAACGAACGGACTATAGCCTCGGAGTCACACATTCAAAACATGCCTCTACTAAATCTATACTGGTATATAATTATGGTATTCGACCAATTCTCCTTCCATTTATAAGATAATTATAATAAATTGTGTAGGTTAGAATCAGGACCAAACACAATGCGACACGAATAAATTACTAAAATACTCCAAAAATATATCACCCAATTAATACGGAGAGCAGACACTGACACAGATAATCGGATACAGTTTCGCATGCAGTGTGGTATAGAAAGGTAATGGGTATTTTATAGATGATAAGAAAATGTGAGAACATTAATTTGTAGTCAGTTAGCCAATACCGGCACCGTAGTATCCCATTGCCCTATTATAAATACAACATAATAACAGCTACGTCCCCTACCCCCACTCAATCTCTCTCTATATGACGCAATGTACTATTTGACCACCACAACCATTATAATCAGTGGAAGAAGAGGAATGGACACTGGAAGGAAACAGAATGAAGAAGACAAGGGAGTATAAATATCTGGGGGTAACGATCACGGAGAAAGGGTTTGAGAAGGCGAAAAGTGAAAAGGTGGGACAAATGCAACAATGGAATGGAAGACTATGGAGCGCGACAAGGCTAAGAGCGAATAGCTATGAAATAGTGCGAGGGCTGTGGAAAGGATTGGGAGTACCTGCAATAATGTACGGCTTAGAGGCGGTAGAAACAACAGAGGCGGAAACGAAGAAATTACAAACGATACAGAATAAAATCGGGAGGACAGGATTGGGGGCAAATAAATACGTAGCTCAAGAAGCAATCCGAGGGGAGATGGGGTGGAGTACGTTTGAGGAAAGGATTGGGAAAGCGAAAGGGAAGTACAAAGTGAGACTAGAGGGGATGGAGGAAGATAGGTGGCCGGGGAAGGTATACAGATGGGCGAGCGAGCAAAGTAAATGGAACAGAGAGTGCAAAAAAAGATTGGGGAGGATAAATATAAAACAGGACCGGGTGGGGGGGGGGGGAATTTAGAAAAAGAAATGAGAGAGGGGAGTGGGTCATACTAGAAAATGGGAGGGGATGTGTCAGAGAGATAGAGAAGGGGATAAAGGAGGAGGGGAGAAGAAGATGGAGGGAGGGGGTAGAAAATAAAGCCACGCTGGCATATTATAGAGAGAAGGAAAAACCAGCTAGAGAACTGTACTATGATGGGGGATGGGGATCGAAACTCCTATTTAAAGCAAGAACAGGATCGGGAGGAAGTGAGGGGGGGGGGGGGTTTATACAAACAAAACAAAAACTGTCTCTTAAACTATCCTTCTACTCTAAACTTTCCCTCCTACTAACGTTTCTGAGCCAGTACCGATACAAAGGTCAGCCCTGTGGATCTGCACGGTCTGCGGGCGGGTTCGGAAGAAGAAGAAGAAGAAGGTAAACAATGGTTAGTATCACTCACTCACTCACTCACTCACTCACTCACTCACTCACTCACTCACACAACACACCACACCGCACCACACACATACACAGACACAACACACACACTAAACCTCCAAACAGTTTACAGTGTCCATTTGCCCCAACTGTCCCAGCTGGCCCCGGAACCAAAGTGGTGGAGGACTTTACTGTTACTTAGCTACTGTGTTACTTAGTTGTGTTGGTTCAGCCTTAATGAATACTACAGCATAAGCATCATGGGCCGCCAGGGAGTGTTGAGGCTAGGTTCCTGGACAGTAAAAGCTTGGACTGGGGTTCTCATGTTAGTGTGTAAAGGTAAGTATATATGACTGACATACACAATATATATATATACAGTACATATATATACAGTATATATATGCATATGTAATTGTATACTCCCAGCCGGATTCGAATCACCGACAGTCAGGACGAGTGTCTATGCTTTAATCCACTACCGGTATATGACGTAGAGGGGTATTATATCTCCATTCATTCGTTGACCATCATAAATCCTTCATAACCTGAGTCAAATCGTCTAGTGATAGCCAGAATAATAAGACAACTTAATTCACCCGGGTAAAGAGTTGCTATAATTAACATCCTATTATTTAACCCCTTCTGTACCGGCGACGTCTTTTATATTTGATTCTACCTACCGTATATTTAGACGATTTTTTGGAGTATAAGAAGGATCTGAGGAAGTAAAATTGATTACCGGTAAGTGAGATAGTTCGAAGCCTGTTAATTGATTACCGGTAAGTGAGATAGTTCGAAGCCTGTTAATTGATTACCGGTAAGTGAGATAGTTCAAAGCCTGTTAATTGATTACCGGTAAGTGAGATAGTTCAAAGCCTGTTAATTGATTACCGGTAAGTGAGATAGTTCAAAGGCTGTTAATTGATTACCGGTAAGTGAGATAGTTCGAAGCCTGTTAATTGATTACCGGTAAGTGATAGTTCAAAGCCTGTTAATTGATTACCGGTAAGTGAGATAGTTCAAAGCCTGTTAATTGATTACCGGTAAGTGAGATAGTTCAAAGGCTGTTAATTGATTACCGGTAAGTGAGATAGTTCGAAGCCTGTTAATTGATTACCGGTAAGTGAGATAGTTCGAAGCCTGTTAATTGCCGGAGGCCTTTTTAAACTGAATAACATTTTCTAGTAGTTGCCAGAGTATAATGTCACCGGTACTGAATGGGTTAAGGGGTGTGGTATACAAAGGAGTACAAAGGAAATTAAGCAACAATAGTAGATGGATGCAAGATATCCAGCACAGCACAGCACATACACAAATAAAAAGTGCAAGACGGCGAGTATGGAAGGTTAAGAAAGAAAGACGTAAACAAAAATAAGTAAAATAGGCTAAGTAAGAAGATTTAAAAAGGGGAAGAAAACGGAGATACACATGACAGAACGAAGTAGGAAACGCGAGACACACTGTAAAATATTAGATGTGCATGGCAGAGAAAGAAAAGGACAGGTTAGAAAGACGCAAACAAAAATAAGTAAGATAGGCTAAGCAAAAGGATAAAGCAAGGGAAGAACACGGAGATACACATGACAGAAACAAGAAAAAAAATGCGAGACATAAAATATTGGATGTGCATGGCAGAAAAAAAGGATACCGGATACTCATGACAAAAAAACAAAGACGGTGAAGAATGCAAGAGGTGGAAGACGGTAACAAAGAAAGAAGGGGAAGGAAGAACAGGATATACAAGAAGGAGAGAGAGAGAGAGAGAGAGAGCAGTGTAGACTAAGAGAAAGTGAGGAGTTAAGGGGAGGTTATTATATTTTGTAATGTATTATTGTTATTATTACCAGTATTTATATTTATGTTAGTTACCGGTACTTCCTTAGACCTCTATCAAGCTTTAAATATAAACATCCCACAGACCCCCCTACGAGATAAATGTTTACATATGTTCTGTAGAAAAATGTCCCGGCCAAAGGCCGGATCCTCTTAAATTACAGGTTCGCTATCGTTCGCCAGGACAAAATCGACACCTACATGCACAAGAAATGGGGCGAAAGGTCTTAAAATTGCCAAACTAATGGAACGAACGTCTTAAATCTCAAAGCTAATGGGACTAAACATGAGGGATAAAAAACAGAGCTCCTCCCTCTTTAGCTCGACTCTCCCTTGTGTGGGTAAACAAACACAAGAACTACAAGAAATACGTAAAGCTATATCTATACATTTTGTATTTAGTATTAAGCCAGTTAACCCTTTCACTACGGGGATGTTGGTTGTTGTATTTCACCTATATAAAGACGATTTTATGCAGCTTTGGGAGGGTTTGTGGTAATTAAAAGGGATAATTGAGATAGTATGTAGCCTCTTAATTGCTACATGTCCGTCCGAAACAGAATAAAATCGTCTATTAAATGCCGGAATATCATTAAAAGGACGTCACCGGTACTGAATGGGTCAAGGTAAATGTTGACACCGACACTAAATTAATTAATCTAACTCAATTTATTATTCTGTGGGATTTCGTATCGGTATCGCTCAGTTTCATTTCATCTGATGGTAAATTGCAAAGTTCCCATCAAGATTTATCGGATAATGTTAAGATTTTGTAGTGAAAAATGGTGCTAAATATATAAACTTGGTGTTAATATGATGCAGAGATATAGTGGTTTCATACGTTTCCATTAAGTATCGATAAACTAGCTTCAAAGGGATTAAATTTACCATCAGATGAAATGAAACAGACACAGCCGTAGCGATGGACCGAATATTCGTTTCGTATTCGTATGTGGGAATATTCGCTATGTTTTTCAATATTCGTATTCGTATTCGCATTTCCATTCATAGCTATTTGAAAACATGCGAATATTTTCACGAAACCAATAGAAGATATACAAAAATGTAAAATATTACATTTTAAAGCTTGTGTTCGCTTGTACAATCGCGCTAAGAAGTCATGTCTCCATTCCCAGTACCTTGCGTTTAGAAAGTGCTATCTGGCAACAATTGAGGCTCTACTATAAACATTTATTACACACCGGGGAGAACTGTAGTTGAGGAAAAAATACCAAAAACACGATATATAAGTATTGTTAAATTATATTACCCTCATAATGTAAGAGCAAAACAAATAATACGAAAGTTGAGACTAAGCCGAACGAAAGAATGTAAAACTCGTGGTAGTTCACTCACTAGATTCAGGATTAAAATGCGGAGGAAGTCTCCTAATGCTAGTCTTACTTTTTACACAAACAATACTGGGAGAAAAGTATCTCATGACATTAAAATCAACAGTTAAAAGTGATATTCAAACCATGAGTCAATAAATTATGTAAATAAACATATAACAGTATTTAGTTTTCCAAATTTAATTCTCTACGCGATACGACATTCTGCTTGGAAACAGAACCATCTCCAGTATATTTTGTGAGAAAGCTTGAATACTCGAGAACAGCTTGTAATTTGTATAGACAGACGATGAAATTTAACTTATAAAATATATGATAACACATAGGAACTGCCATATAAGACAGGAAGATAGAAAGGCAGGTAGTAAAGGACAAAGGTGAATATATAAGCAGAAGAGAGGCACTCTCCCTCATATCCTGGCAGTGACTGACTTTGCAGACGGCCCCTGTAGGCCTCCAGGCTCTGGGAATCTAACATGCTAGATAGCGCATGGAAAATAAATACTTTCATTATTTTATATATAAATTGAAAACAAACCTTACTTATATTTATTCAAACTACAACATAAATATATTTTAGAGGGCATAAATAGGTTAATTTTGTCAGTAGACCAATTATTGGGAATATCCAGAGACCTATAGATATAAATTAGGAAAAGACTGGGCTCCGAGTGCCAGTAGAGAGTTGCCAGCGGTAACCAGATTTGGAGACTTTTGTCCGAGCCTTAGAGAAAGCGAGTCATCACTTCTTAGCGTGATTGTACGATGTCGGGGAAAGGCATGTTTTTTTATTAAACCCTCTAAGTACCATAGTATGTGAATGTTTTTTAAACTAATGGAACTGAAATTGTGTACCTCGACTTCCAAACCAATCTGATGATCTCTGAACTTTGAAATAATTGTAATAGTTCCGAAATCTGACCTTGTTCATTATGACGGAATAAATGGTCTTGGTACAATGTTGCCAATGTACTGGCTACTGCTAGATCCAGCGAATCACTTCCATCTAGCGACATCAAGATGTGATGAATTCTAGCGATATTCAAGTTATGTTCCCTATTTTAAACCGTCCCGCCCCAGCGACGCGTGTGGCGCGTCGCCTATGTATGTAACGCACAGCCCCAGCGACGCGTATGACGAGTCACCCTAATTGCTCCGACCGTAACCTCAGGTGTAGCCACTCGAGAGAGCTCAGATTTGTATGGGAACTGTGTACGTATCCCACGCAACCGTGCCGATGGTTGAAAACTCTCAAAGTCCACATGCGTGCGCATGAGCGCGCAATAACCTGGTTTTTTGGGGAAATTGCCTTAAATTTTTTACTCTTGTAAAATACGTTTTCGGGGGCTCTGTAGGACCATTTTTTAAGCTTTGTGAGCGGTTTTTCGTGGTTTTTCCTTCATTCCTAACCCACTCGCTATTGTTTCTGGAATAAAACCAATTTTTTTAAAACGGGCCGGGTTCTGGTGAACAAAAAATAAAAAACTAGGCGGGGCTCCACGGGTTAAGGAATTGTAGAGATTTTTTGATTGTTAAAGATTATTCTAGATACTTCAACATATGTTTTCTAGTGACATACAAGTTTTTAGTGTCTGGTGACTATCTAGCGATTTGTCAATGTTATTCTAGCATACATAATTTTGTGCTTTAGTTTATCATGCATTGTTTAATATATTTGCCCTATTTCTCCAGAAGACTTCCTACATGATATAGTGTATTGTTCTAGTGATTATTAAATATTATACAGGGCTATTTTAAGTTGGCTGATGATTATGAAACAGTAATATGCTGGACGATGAGAATACTGTATGTGTCGTATATCACTGATCATTTTTGGCATTTTCTGCCAAAAGCCCAATGGCTAATCAGTGGTGGTAACGAAACACGCAGCTTTACACATTCACATCGTCATTGGCTTCCGGTAATTACTCTCATAGTAATTTAATTAATGTTTGTTGGTGATATAAAAATAATTACCAGTTCTTGAAGGATGACAATTTCATCCTTCAAGAAAGATTGAAATATTCCCTATTCGCTATTCGTATTCGCGAGTTTTACCAACAAAAATTCGTATTCGTATTCGCAAATAGTGAACATTGATATTCGTTCTATCTCTAAAACAGAGTATAGTTAGACCACCGCATACAAGGAAGTTGGTCTACCCTAATGAAGTGGAGAGCAAAGAGAGATGAACTGGAAAACAAAAGGGAAGATTATAAAATAAACCGAGAGACAAGCTTGGTAGACGACGAAGAGAAATGGAATAGGAAACAGAAGATGAACAAATGAAACATAAATAAATACACAACAATATAAAACAAAACTATAAAAAAATGAAGTAAGATAAGATATAAAGATAAATGTAAAAAGAGAGAGAGTGTGAGCTCAGAGGGTAAAGATAGATGATACTAGGGAAATGTAAGACTAACAGATAAAGCAATAAAGGGGGGGGGGGGAGGAGAAGCGAGCTGGAGAGAGAGTGTGAGCTCAGAGGGTAAAGATAGATGATACTAGGGAAATGTAAGACTAACAGATAAAGCAATAAAGGGGGGGGGGGAGGAGAAGAAGCGAGCTGGAGAGAGAGTGTGAGCTCAGAGGGTAAAGATAGATGATACTAGGGAAATGTAAGACTAACAGATAAAGCAATAAAGGGGGGGGGGAGGGGGGAGAAGCGAGCTGGAGAGAGAGTGTGAGCTCAGAGGGTAAAGATAGATGATACTAGGGAAATGTAAGACTAACAGATAAAAGCAATAAAGGGGGGGGGGGAGGAGAGAAGCGAGCTGGAGAGAGAGAGTGTGAGCTCAGAGGGTAAAGATAGATGATACTAGGGAAATGTAAGACTAACAGATAAAGCAATAAAGGGGGGGGGAGGAGGGAGGAGGAGAAGCGAGCTGGAGAGAGAGTGTGAGCTCAGAGGGTAAAGATAGATGATACTAGGGAATGTAAGACTAACAGATAAAGCAATAAAGGGGGGGGGGGGAGGGAGGAGAAGCGAGCTGGAGAGAGAGTGTGAGCTCAGAGGGTAAAGATAGATGATACTAGGGAAATGTAAGACTAACAGATAAAGCAATAAAGGGGGGGGAGGAGAAGCGAGCTGGAGAGAGAGTGTGAGCTCAGAGGGTAAAGATAGATGATACTAGGGAAATGTAAGACTAACAGATAAAGCAATAAAGGGGGGGGGGGGAGGAGGAGAAGCGAGCTGGAGAGAGAGTGTGAGCTCAGAGGGTAAAGATAGATGATACTAGGGAAATGTAAGACTAACAGATAAAGCAATAAAGGGGGGGGAGGGGGGGGGGAGGAGAAGCGAGCTGGAGAGAGAGTGTGAGCTCAGAGGGTAAAGATAGATGATACTAGGGAAATGTAAGACTAACAGATAAAGCAATAAAGGGGGGGGGAGGAGAAGCGAGCTGGAGATAAATGGGAAGAATAGAGAAAGTGTGTGATGATAAATAGGGTTAAGGGGAGGTTTCTAGTTTGTGTCTTACTCCTCCAGCAATCTTAATATTTCACCCCCTTGACTCCCTTTCAAGATAAATTTGTACATTTTTCGGTAGAAAAATGTCCCGGCCGAAGGCCGATTACTCTTAAATTACAGGCTCGCTATCGCTCGCCAGGATAAAATCGACACCTAAATGGCACGAAGGTCTTAAAATTGACAGAATGGGGCGGAAATTCTTAAAAATCACCAAACTAATGGGGCAAACGTCTTAAAATCTCAAAAGGATGGGGCTAGACATGAGGGAGAAAGGGATCCAGAAAGAAAAGTCCCTAAAGTGGAAATCTGCCCTTAACCTGTTCATACCGGCGACGTCTGGTGCACTGTATTCTAGTAAGCTATATTTACACGACTGGATGCAGCTTAGGAAGGGTCTGTGGTACCGGTAGTAACAAGGGTTGTTAGAGATCCTTCCTAAACTGAGTAAAGTAGCTTAACAGTTGCCAGTACCAGTATATAATGAAAAGGACGTCAACGGTACAGAAGGGGTTAAGGGGGGTCACCTGCTTTTGGTTTTTTCTGTCCTTTTCTCTCTTTCTCGTGCTTGTATTCATTCGGCCCCATTCAGCCAACTATTTTAAGACGTTTATCCCCATCTAGGTGTCGATTTCTTCCTGGCGAGCGATAGCGAGCCAGCATTATATGGAGAGATACGGCATCGCCGGAGACATTTTTTTTCCATCGACCCCTGCTGTCAAACAAAATTTACAAATTTAGCCTGCTGTCAAACAAAATTTACAAATTTAGCCTGCTGTCACACAAAATTTACAAATTTAGCCTGCTGTCAAACAAAATTTACAAATTTAGCCTGCTGTCAAACAAAATTTACAAATTTAGCCTGCTGTCAAACAAAATTTACAAATTTAGCCTGCTGTCAAACAAATTTACAAATTTAGCCTGCTGTCAAACAAATTTACAAATTTAGCCTGCTGTCAAACAAAAATTTACAAATTTAGCCTGCTGTCAAACAAAAATAAAGAATATGCTGGCTCGCTACCGCTCACCAGTAAAAAAATTGACACTTGGATGGGGTAAAACGTTTTAAAACAGTAGCTTGAATGGGGCCAAATGGATACAAGCCAGAGAAAGATAGAAACGGACAGAACAAAAACAGGTCACCCCCCTTAAGGAGACTAAGAAAATAACAAGACAAAAATAATAAATGAGGTGAATAGAAGATGAAGATAAAAATAACAGTAATTTAAGAGAAAGAAGACAAAAGGGAGGAAGCCGAGGAGACAAAGAGGTGACAGTGGAGGAGCCGTTATGGAGGGATGGCCCGGTTTTCTGGACCACTCTCTACCTCGTGTTTAGCCCCATTAGTGTTCAGATGTTCAGATGTTTGCCCCATTAGTTAGTCGATTTTAAAACCTTTAGCCCCATTTCTTCGTCAATATTTAGACCTTTCGTGCTATTTGGGTGTCGATTTTTCCCTGGCGAACGATAGTGAGCCTGTAATGTTGGAAGAACCAGCCTTCGGCCGGAACATTTTTCTACCGAAAAATTTACAAATTAATCTAGAAGGGGGATCTAATGGATGTTTTTTTTTAAATTTGATGGAGGTCTAGGGAGGAAACTAGAAAATTAATGAATACATGCAAAAAACGCCCAAAAAGTTAACCATCCCCCCTTTTTTGTATATACCGGTATATATATTTTATATAACGGTATATATATTATATATACCGGTATATATATTTATATACCGGTATATATATTTTATATACCGGTATATATTTTATATACCGGTTTATATATTTTATATACCGGTAATATATTTTATATAGCGGTTTATATATTTTATATACCGATATATATATTTTATATACCGGTATATATATTTTATATACCGGTATATATATTTTGTTTAAATTCCTCCTTAAACCTCCATCAAGCTTTAAACCCCCAGACCTTTCTTCAAGATATATCTGTAAATTTTTCGTTAGAAAAATCCTCCAAAATTACAGGCTTACTATCGCTCGCCAGGGAAAATGCGACACCTAAATGACACGAAGTCATAATATTGACAGAAACGGGGGAAATGGTCTTAAAAACCGCCAAACTAATGGGCCGAACGTTATACAACCTGAAAACTAATGAGAGTTAACCCGTACAGTACCGGGCACGTCTCTTGTATTCGATGTCAGTTACATTTAGAAGATTTTAAGATGCCTAAGAAAGATATGTGCTCGCTAAATGGAAGAATTGAGATAATCTGCAGCCTTTTCATTGATAGACATTCTTTCCTGAGCTTAATATAATCGTCAAATAGTTAACGGGCTGGAGCAAATGGGCTGTACTTTTCCCACAACTAGTTACTTGTTGACTCTTCCCAAATTATAGAAATGTCAGCTAAATTCCTCAAGCGTTTATTTTGTTTATAGAAATGTTAGCTAAATTCCTCAAGCTTTTATTTTGTTTATAGAAATGTTAGCTAAATTCCTCAAGCTTTTATTTTGTTTATAGAAATGTTAGCTAAATTCCTCAAGCTTTTATTTTGTTTATAGAATGTTAGCTAAATTCCTCAAGCTTTTATTTTGTTTATAGAATGTTAGCTAAATTCCTCAAGCTTTTATTTTGTTTATAGCAATGTTAGCTAAATTCCTCAAGCTTTTATTTTGTTTATAGAAATGTTAGCTAAATTCCTCAGTTTTTATTTTTGTTTATAATTGCGATAGGGTGAGTTTGGGATTTCCGTCCTACCTTTAATGAACAGGGTATAGGCTACTACCGGTATGTTAAGGGAAGATGGGCCGGTTTTCATATAATTTTTAGTTTCTTACCTAGACCTCCATCAAGCTTAAAAAAAACACCTCTAGACCCTCCTTCAAGATAAATTTGTAAATTTTTCAGTAGAAAAATTTCCCGGCCGAAGGCCGATTCCTCTTAAAATTACAGGCTCGCTATCGCTCGCCAGGACAAAATAGACACCTAAATTGCAGGAAAGGTCTTAAAATTGACAAATAAATGGGGCGAAAGGTGTTAAAATCGTCAAACTAATGGGCCGAACGCCTTAAATCTCAAAACTAATGGGGCTAAACACGAAGGAGAAACTGGTTCAGAAAACCTGCCCATATAGATAAAAGAGAGAATAGAAAGATATGAGGCAGAGAGAGGCGACACAAATAGAGACGATAGAGAGCTATGGGCTCTCTGCGAGAGGGCTGGTTATCACACAGAGGCCCACGTCTCTTCAACAAACTCCCACGGCGAGTAAGAGACATGAGGGACGTCTCTTTAGACAACTTCAAGAGAGCCCTCGATGTCGAACTGCAAAAAGTGCCAGACGAGCCCATCTTAGCAAGGGAGCGGGCTGTCTCTTCAAACAGCCTGCTGCACCCAAAACAACCCACACGAGGGGCGGCCGGCGCCTCGGTCGTGCTAGGAGATGGGAACACAACCTAAGGTAAGTAGGATACAAAGTTAGGAAAGAAAAAAACAGAAAAAAAAACATAATAGAAGACAGGAATTAACCCTTTCTGTAACGCTCATGTCGTTTGCATTGGATTTCAGCTACATATAGACGATTTTATGAAGCTTAGGGTAGATATATATGGTACCGGTAGCTAAAAGGATTACTTGAGATAGTACAAAGG
>CM064503.1:43137543-43208228 GCA_032716605.1 Paralithodes platypus
TAAGATTTGTAAGTGAAAAAATGGTGGCTAAATAGATAAACTTGGTTGTTAATATGATGCAGAGGATATAGTGGTTTCATACGTTTCCATTAAGTATCGATAAAACTAGCTTCATTCAAAGGGAATTAAATTTACAATCCGATGAAATGAAACAGACACAGCCGTAGCGATGGACCGAATATTAGTTTCGTTATTCGTATGTGGGAAATGATTCGCTATGTTTTTCAATATTCGTTATTAGTATTCGCATTTCCATTCATAGCTATTGGAAACATGCGAATATTTTCACGAAACCAACTACAGATATACAAAATGTAAAATATCTACATTTGTAAAAGCGTGTGTTCGCTTGTACAATCGCGCTAAGAAGTCATGTCTCCATTCCCCAGTACCTTTTGCGTTTAGAAAGTGGCTATCTGGCAACAATTGAGGCTCGACTAATAAACATTTATTACACACCGGGGAGAACTGTAGTTGAGGAAAAAATACCAAAAACACGATATATAAGTATTGTTAAATTATATTACCCTCATAATGTAAGAGCAAAACAAATAATACGAAAGTTGAGACTAAGCCGAACGAAAGAATGTAAAACTCGTGGTAGTTCACTCACTAGATTCAGGATTAAAATGCGGAGGAAGTCTCCTAATGCTAGTCTTACTTTTTACACAAACAATACTGGGAGAAAAGTATCTCATGACATTAAAATCAACAGTTAAAAGTGATATTCAAACCATGAGTCAATAAATTATGTAAATAAACATATAACAGTATTTAGTTTTCCAAATTTAATTCTCTACGCGATACGACATTCTGCTTGGAAACAGAACCATCTCCAGTATATTTTGTGAGAAAGCTTGAATACTCGAGAACAGCTTGTAATTTGTATAGACAGACGATGAAATTTAACTTATAAAATATATGATAACCACATAGGGAATGCCATATAAAGACAGGATAGATAGAAAGGCAGGTAGTAAAGGACAAAGGTTGACTATATAAGCAGAGAAAGAGAGGCCCACTCTCCCTCATATCCTGGCAGTGACTGACTTTGCAGACGGCCCCTGTAGGCCTCCAGGCTCTGGGAATCTAACATGCTAGATAGCGCATGGAAAATAACTACTTTCATTATTTTATATATAAATTGAAAACAAACCTTACTTATATTTATTCAAAATACAACATAACTATATTTAGAGGGCATAAATAGGTTAAATTTTGTCAGTAGACCAATTATTGGGAATATCCAGAGACCTATAGATATAAATTAGGAAAAGACTGGGCCCCGAGTGCCAGTAGAGAGTTGCCAGCGGTAACCAGATTGGAGACTTTTGTCCGAGCCTTAGAGAAAGCGATGTCATCCACTTCTTAGCGTGACTTGTTACGATGTCGGGGGAAAGGCATGTTTTTTTATTAAACCTCTTAAGTACCATAGTATGTGAATGTTTTTTAAACCTAATGGAAACTGAAATTGTGTTACCTCGACTTCCAAACCAATCTGATGATCTCTGAACTTTGAAATAATTGTAATAGTTCCGAAATCTGAAACCTTGTTCATTATGACGGAATAAAATGGTCTTGGTACAATGTTGCCAATGTACTGGCTACTGCTAGATCCAGCGAATCACTTCCATCTAGCGACATCAAGATGTGATGGAATTCTAGCGATTATTCAAGTTATGTTCCCTATTTTAAACCGTCCCGCCCCAGCGACGCGTGTGGCGCGTCGCCTATGTATGTAACGCACAGCCCCAGCGACGCGTGAGACGAAAGTCACCCTAATTGCTCGACCCGACCGTAACATCAGGTGTGTAGCCACTCGATGGATGAGCTCAGATTTGTTTGGGAACTGGGTACGTATCCCACGGCAAATCCGTGCCGCATGGTTGAAAAAACTTCTCCAATAGTCCACATGCAGTTGCGCATGAGCGCGCAATAACCTGGTTTTTTGGGGAAATTGCCTTAAAATTTTTACTCTTGTAAAATACGTTTTCGGGGGCTCTGTAGGTCCATTTTTTAAGCTTGTGTGAGCGGTTTTTTTCGTGGTTTTTCCTTCATTCCTAACCCACTCGATATTGTTTCTGGAAAATAATAAACCAATTTTTTTAAAACGGGCCGGGTTCTGCTGTGAACAAAAAATAAAAACTAGGCGGGGCTCCACAGGGGTTAAGGAATTGTAGGAGATTTTTTTTTGATTGTTAAAGATTATTCTAGATACTTCAACATATGTTTTCTTAGTGACATAACAAAGTTTTTAGTCTGTTCTGGTGGACTAATCTAGCGATTTGTCAATGTTATTCTAGCATACATAATTTTGTGCTTTAGTTTATCATGCATTGTTTAATATATTTGCCCTATTTCTCCAGAAGACTTCCTACATTGATATAGTGTATTGTTCTAGTGATTATTAAATATTATACAGGGCTATTTTAAGTTGGCATGCTGATATGAAACAGTAATATGCTGGACGATGAGAATACTGTATGTGTCGTATATCACTGATCATTTTTGGCATTTTCTGCCAAAAGCCCAATGGCTAATCAGTGGTGGTAACGAAACACGCAGCTTTACACATTCACATCGTCATTGGCTTCCGGTAATTACTCTCATAGTAATTTAATTAATGTTTGTTGGTGATATAAAAATAATTACCAGTTCTTGAAGGATGACAATTTCATCCTTCAAGAAAGATTGAAATATTCCCTATTCGCTATTCGTATTCGCGAGTTTTACCAACAAAAATTCGTATTCGTATTCGCAAATAGTGAACATTGATATTCGTTCTATCTCTAAAACAGAGTATAGTTAGACCACCGCATACAAGGAAGTTGGTCTACCCTAATGAAGTGGAGAGCAAAGAGAGATGAACTGGAAAACAAAAGGGAAGATTATAAAATAAACCGAGAGACAAGCTTGGTAGACGACGAAGAGAAATGGAATAGGAAACAGAAGATGAACAAATGAAACATAAATAAATACACAACAATATAAAACAAAACTATAAAAAAATGAAGTAAGATAAGATATAAAGATAAATGTAAAAGAGAGAGAGTGTGAGCTCAGAGGGTAAAGATAGATGATACTAGGGAAATGTAAGACTAACAGATAAAGCAATAAAGGGGGGGGGGGGAGGAGAAGCGAGCTGGAGAGAGAGTGTGAGCTCAGAGGGTAAAGATAGATGATACTAGGGAAATGTAAGACTAACAGATAAAGCAATAAAGGGGGGGGGGGAGGAGAAGCGAGCTGGAGAGAGAGTGTGAGCTCAGAGGGTAAAGATAGATGATACTAGGGAAATGTAAGACTAAACGATAAAGCAAGAAAGGGGGGGGTGGGGGAGGAGAAGCGAGCTGGAGAGAGAGTGTGAGCTCAGAGGGTAAAGATAGATGATACTAGGGAAATGTAAGACTAACAGATAAAGCAATAAAGGCGGGGGGGAGGAGAGAAGCGAGCTGGAGAGAGAGTGTGAGCTCAGAGGGTAAAGATAGATGATACTAGGGAAATGTAAGACTAACAGATAAAGCAATAAAGGGGGGGGGGAGGAGGGAGGAGAAGCGAGCTGGAGAGAGAGTGTGAGCTCAGAGGGTAAAGATAGATGATACTAGGGAATGTAAGACTAACAGAAAAAGCAATAAAGGGGGGGGGGGGAGGGAGGAGAGAAGCGAGCTGGAGAGAGAGTGTGAGCTCAGAGGGTGAAAGATAGATGATACTAGGGAAATGTAAGACTAACAGATAAGCAATAAAGGGGGGGGAGGGAGGAGAAGCGAGCTGGAGAGAGAGTGTGAGCTCAGAGGGTAAAGATAGATGATACTAGGGAAATGTAAGACTAACAGATAAAGCAATAAAGGGGGGGGGGGGGAGGGGGAGCGAGCTGGAGAGAGAGTGTGAGCTCAGAGGGTAAAGATAGATGATACTAGGGAAATGTAAGACTAACAGATAAAGCAATAAAGGGGGGGGAGGGGGGGGGGAGGAGAAGCGAGCTGGAGAGAGAGTGTGAGCTCAGAGGGTAAAGATAGATGATACTAGGGAAATGTAAGACTAACAGATAAAGCAATAAAGGGGGGGGGGAGGAGAAGCGAGCTGGAGATAAATGGGAAGAATAGAGAAAGTGTGTGATGATAAATAGGGTTAAGGGGAGGTTTCTAGTTTGTGTCTTACTCCTCCAGCAATCTTAATATTTCACCCCCTTGACTCCCTTTCAAGATAAATTTGTACATTTTTCGGTAGAAAAATGTCCCGGCCGAAGGCCGATTACTCTTAAATTACAGGCTCGCTATCGCTCGCCAGGATAAAATCGACACCTAAATGGCACGAAGGTCTTAAAATTGACAGAATGGGGCGGAAATTCTTAAAAATCACCAAACTAATGGGGCAAACGTCTTAAAATCTCAAAAGGATGGGGCTAGACATGAGGGAGAAAGGGGTAAAAAAAAAAGTCCCTAAAGTGGAAATCTGCCCTTAACCTGTTCTATACCGGCGACGTCTGTTGCACTGTATTCTAGCTAGCTATATTTAGACGACTGGATGCAGCTTAGGAAGGGTCTGTGGTACCGGTAGTAACAAGGGTTGTTAGAGATCCTTCCTAAACTGAGTAAAGTAGCTTAACAGTTGCCAGTACCAGTATATAATGAAAAGGACGTCACCGGTACAGAAGGGGTTAAGGGGGGTCACCTGCTTTTGGTTATTTCTGTCCTTTTCTCTCTTTCTCGTGCTTGTATTCATTCGGCCCCATTCAGCCAACTATTTTAAGACGTTTATCCCCATCTAGGTGTCGATTTCTTCCTGGCGAGCGATAGCGAGCCAGCATTATATGGAGAGATCCGGCTTCGCCGGAGACATTTTTCCATCGAAAAATTTACAAATTTAGCCTGCTGTCAAACAAAATTTACAAATTTAGCCTGCTGTCAAACAAAATTTACAAATTTAGCCTGCTGTCAAACAAAATTTACAAATTTAGCCTGCTGTCAAACAAAATTTACAAATTTAGCCTGCTGTCAAACAAAATTTACAAATTTAGCCTGCTGTCAAACAAAATTTACAAATTTAGCCTGCTGTCAAACAAAATTTACAAATTTAGCCTGCTGTCAAACAAATTTACAAATTTAGCCTGCTGTCAAACAAATTTACAAATTTAGCCTGCTGTCAAACAAAATTTACAAATTTAGCCTGCTGTCAAACAAAAATAAAAAATATGCTGGCTCGCTACCGCTCACCAGTAAAAAATTGACACTTGGATGGGGATAAACGTCTTAAAACAGTAGGCTGAATGGGGCCAAATGGATACAAGCCAGAGAAAGATAGAAACGGACAGAACAAAAACAGGTCACCCCCCTTAAGGAGACTAAGAAAATAACAAGACAAAAATAATAAATGAGGTGAATAGAAGATGAAGATAAAAATAACAGTAATTTAAGAGAAAGAAGACAAAAGGGAGGAAGCCGAGGAGACAAAGAGGTGACAGTGGAGGAGCCGTTATGGAGGGATGGCCCGGTTTTCTGGACCACTCTCTACCTCGTGTTTAGCCCCATTAGTGTTCAGATGTTCAGATGTTTGCCCCATTAGTTAGTCGATTTTAAAACCTTTAGCCCCATTTCTTCGTCAATATTTAGACCTTTCGTGCTATTTGGGTGTCGATTTTTCCCTGGCGAACGATAGTGAGCCTGTAATGTTGGAAGAACCAGCCTTCGGCCGGAACATTTTTCTACCGAAAAATTTACAAATTAATCTAGAAGGGGGATCTAATGGATGTTTTTTTTTAAATTTGATGGAGGTCTAGGGAGGAAACTAGAAAATTAATGAATACATGCAAAAAACGCCCAAAAAGTTAACCATCCCCCCTTTTTTGTATATACCGGTATATATATTTTATATACCGGTATATATATTTTATATACCGGTATATATATTTTATATACCGGTATATATATTTTATATACCGGTATATATATTTTATATACCGGTTTATATATTTTATATACCGGTATATATATTTTATATACCGGTTTATATATTTTATATACCGGTATATATATTTTATATACCGGTATATATATTTTATATACCGGTATATATATTTTGTTTAAATTCCTCCTTAAACCTCCATCAAGCTTTAAACCCCCAGACCTTCCTTCAAGATAAATCTGTAAATTTTTCGTTAGAAAAATCCCCTAAAATTACAGGCTCACTATCGCTCGCCAGGGAAAATTCGACACCTAAATGACACGAAGTCATAATATTGACAGAAACGGGGGAAATGGTCTTAAAAACCGCCAAACTAATGGGCCGAACGTTATACAACCTGAAAACTAATGAGAGTTAACCCGTACAGTACCGGGCACGTCTCTTGTATTCGATGTCAGTTACATTTAGAAGATTTTAAGATGCCTAAGAAAGATATGTGCTCGCTAAATGGAAGAATTGAGATAATCTGCAGCCTTTTCATTGATAGACATTCTTTCCTGAGCTTAATATAATCGTCAAATAGTTAACGGGCTGGAGCAAATGGGCTGTACTTTTCCCACAACTAGTTACTTGTTGACTCTTCCCAAATTATAGAAATGTCAGCTAAATTCCTCAAGCGTTTATTTTGTTTATAGAAATGTTAGCTAAATTCCTCAAGCTTTTATTTTGTTTATAGAAATGTTAGCTAAATTCCTCAAGCTTTTATTTGTTTATAGAAATGTTAGCTAAATTCCTCAAGCTTTTATTTTGTTTATAGAATGTTAGCTAAATTCCTCAAGCTTTTATTTTGTTTATAGAATGTTAGCTAAATTCCTCAAGCTTTTATTTTGTTTATAGCAATGTTAGCTAAATTCCTCAAGCTTTTATTTTGTTTATAGAAATGTTAGCTAAATTCCTCAGTTTTTATTTTTGTTTATAATTGCGATAGGGTGAGTTTGGGATTTCCGTCCTACCTTTAATGAACAGGGTATAGGCTACTACCGGTATGTTAAGGGAAGATGGGCCGGTTTTCATATAATTTTTAGTTTCTTACCTAGACCTCCATCAAGCTTAAAAAAAACACCTCTAGACCCTCCTTCAAGATAAATTTGTAAATTTTTCAGTAGAAAAATTTCCCGGCCGAAGGCCGATTCCTCTTAAAATTACAGGCTCGCTATCGCTCGCCAGGACAAAATAGACACCTAAATTGCAGGAAAGGTCTTAAAATTGACAAATAAATGGGGCGAAAGGTGTTAAAATCGTCAAACTAATGGGCCGAACGCCTTAAAATCTCAAAACTAATGGGGCTAAACACGAAGGAGAAACTGGTTCAGAAAACCTGCCCATATAGATAAAAGAGAGAATAGAAAGATATGAGGCAGAGAGAGGCGACACAAATAGAGACGATAGAGAGCTATGGGCTCTCTGCGAGAGGGCTGGTTATCACACAGAGGCCCACGTCTCTTCAACAAACTCCCACGGCGAGTAAGAGACATGAGGGACGTCTCTTTAGACAACTTCAAGAGAGCCCTCGATGTCGAACTGCAAAAAGTGCCAGACGAGCCCATCTTAGCAAGGGAGCGGGCTGTCTCTTCAAACAGCCTGCTGCACCAAAACACAACCCACAACGAGGGGCGACGCGCTCCTCGGTCGTGCTAGGAGAATGGTGAACACAACCTAAGGTAAGTAGGATACAAAGTTAGGAAAGAAAAAAACAGAAAAAAAAACATAATAGAAGACAGGAATTAACCCTTTCTGTAACGCTCATGTCGTTTGCATTGGATTTCAGCTACATTTAGACGATTTTATGAAGCTTAGGGTAGATATATATGGTACCGGTAGCTAAAAGGATTACTTGAGATAGTACAAAGGAGTACAAAGGAAATCAAGCAACAACAGATCTAGTGACCCTTCTAGGTTGCTTGTCCTCCAAAACACTGAGGATCAAGTGTCCAAACAGTGGTTTAGAGTGGGTAAGGGAACATTGGAAAGGGAATTACTGCCCTGGAACTAATGTCCGTGGCAGGATTAGGAAGTTAGTAGGGGACAGATGGGTTAGTAACTGAGGGGGGGATAAAATAAAGTTATTCATTTACAAACGCCGTCAGTCGCGGGTTTGATGCGAGATATTTGTCTAGGCAGAGTTTAAATGAATCAACGGTGATGCAGTCTATAACGTTTCGGGGAAGCCCATTCCACAAGTTGACAACTCGATTGAAGAAGAAATTCTTAGATTCGTGTGAGTTAAAAAATTTACCAATAATTTTGCAACCGTTTCCCCGCGTGTAATTAGATTGGTCGATAGTGAAGTACTTACTACAGTTCATATTGTCGTCGCCTTTGATGATTTTGAACACTTGTATTAAGTCACCTCTTAATCTGCGCCGGGTTAAAGGAAATAGATTTAATTCTCTAAGACGCTCTTCGTATGGTTTGTTCTTTAGGCTAGGTATCATTTTGGTAACTCTACGTTGAACTCGTTCTAGCTTGTTTATATCTTTTTGGTAATAAGGGCACCAGGATTGAACGCAGTATTCCAGAAGAGGGCGGACTAAGGAATTGTAAAGGGTTAGGATAAACTTCTTTGGATTTATGCTCAAATGACCTGCCTATAAAGCCAATTATTTTGTTTGCCTTCTTAACAACTTCTGAACATTGTTGACTCGGGTTTAGGTTACTCGATATTGTTACTCCCAGATCGGTTTCTCTGTTTACATTCTTAAGCTGAGTGCCATTCATCGAATAGTTTGCTTTCTCATTTAGGTATCCGATATGTAGTACTTTACATTTATCCGCATTGAAACTCATTTGCCAAATTTGGGCCCAACATGACAATTTATCTAGATTGTGTTGCATATCGTCAACTTGTTCTTTTGAGAGTACGCTATTTGCAATTTTTGTAGTCTGTAGCCTTTTAATGTGTAGACGTCCTTCCTAAGGCTAAGCTGACTAAAATTGTCTAATAGTTGCCAGAAGATAAGACAAGCCGTCACCGATACTGAATTAGCCAAGGAGGAGATTATGAAACGAGTAGACATAAGAGTGAACACACAATAGGAAACACAGAAAGAGAAATTTAAGAGTAAGGAACAAAAAGAGAAAATTAGAGAATAGAGAAAATGGAGGGAACTCTCACCTTTGCTTTAGGCGCGACCTTGTGTGTCTTCAAAGAGAAAATATGAGAGAGAGAGAGAGAGAGAGAGAGAGAGAGAGAGAGAGAGAGAGAGAGAGAGAGAGAGAGAGAAAGAGAGAGAGAGAGAGAGAGAATACACAAATGATGAGTGTTATGACGTTGGAAGAGAAAATGGAGAAAAGCAGTGAAACTGAGCGAGAAAAGAAAATGAGAAAACTAAATACAATATAGCACTGAAAATTGAGGTAAAATGAAGAAACACCAGATAATGAAAACTGAAGGAGGAGAAACATAAGAGAAATGAGAGAATGGAAAATAAAAACTACAACATAAAACATGGTAGAGAGGGAAAATAAAAACTACAAACAAGGTAGAGAAGGGTAAAAACTACAAACATAAGGTAGAGAAATAAAACTACAAACATAAGGTAGAGAAGGGAAAATAAAAACACAAACATAAGGTAGAGAGGAAAAATAAAAACTACAAACATAAGGTAGAGAAGGGAAAATAAAAACTACAAACATAAGGTAGAGAAGGGAAAATAAAAACTACAAACATAAGGTAGAGAAGCAAACTACAAACATAATAGAAGGGAAAAACTACAAACATAAGGTAGAGAAGGGAAAATAAAAACTACAAACATAAGGTAGAGAAGGGAAAATAAAAACTACAAACATAAGGTAGAGAAGGGAAAATAAAAACTACAAACATAAGGTAGAGAAGGGAAAATAAAAACTACAAACATAAGGTAGAGAGGGAAATAAAAACTACAAACATAAGGTAGAGAAGGGAAAATAAAAAACTACAAACCTAAGGTAGAGAAGGGAAAATAAAAACTACAAACATAAGGTAGAGAAGGAAAATAAAAACTACAAACATAAGGTAGAGAAGGGAAAATAAAAAGTACAAACATAAGGTAGAGAAGGGAAAATAAAAACTACAAACATAAGGTAGAGAAGGGAAAATAAA
Organism: Paralithodes platypus; assembly: GCA_032716605.1. Classification (NCBI taxonomy): domain Eukaryota; kingdom Metazoa; phylum Arthropoda; class Malacostraca; order Decapoda; family Lithodidae; genus Paralithodes; species Paralithodes platypus. The sequence goes on from CM064503.1 coordinate 43,147,583, forward strand.
AACTACAAACATAAGGTAGAGAAGGGAAAATAAAAACTACAAACATAAGGTAGAGAAGGGAAAATAAAAACTACAAACATAAGGTAGAGAAGGGAAAATAAAAACTACAAACATAAGGTAGAGAAGGGAAAATAAAAACTACAAACATAAGGTAGAGAAGGGAAAATAAAAACTACAAACATAAGGTAGAGAAGGGAAATAAAAACTACAAACATAAGGTAGAGAAGGGAAAATAAAAACTACAAACATAAGGTAGAGAAGGGAAAATAAAAACTACAAACATAAGGTAGAGAAGGGAAAATAAAAGCAGATGGGAATAGTGAAATACTAAAGGGAGAATATGGAGTAGTTTTTCCAAGGGTAGGAACGTATTTAACCCTTTCAGTATCGGCGACATCCTTTTATTATATTTCAGCTACATTTAGACGATTTTATGAAGCTTCGGAAGGATAAGTGGTAGCTGAAAGGACAACTTAAGGTAGTTTATAGCCTTTGAATTGGCAGACGTCCTTCCTAAGCTGAATGATCGTCTAATAGTTGCCAGCATATAATAAACAGTACATCACCGTTCTGTACCGGTGACGTCCTTCCTAAGCTGAATGATCGTCTAATAGTTGCCAGCATATAATAAACAGTACATCACCGTTCTGTACCGGTGACGTCCTTCCTAAGCTGAATGATCGTCTAATAGTTGCCAGCATATAATAAACAGTACATCACCGTTCTGTACCGGTGACGTCCTTCCTAAGCTGAATGATCGTCTAATAGTTGCCAGCATATAATAAACAGTACATCACCGTTCTGTACCGGTGACGTCCTTCCTAAGCTGAATGATCGTCTAATAGTTGCCAGCATATAATAAACAGTACCGGTACATCACCGTTCTGTACCGGTGACGTCCTTCCTCAGCTGAATGATCGTCTAATAGTTGCCAGCATATAATAAACAGTACATCACCGTTCTGTACCGGTGACGTCCTTCCTAAGTACATCACCGTTCTGTACCGGTGACGTCCTTCCTAAGTACATCACCGTTCTGTACCGGTGACGTCCTTCCTAAGTACATCACCGTTCTGTACCGGTGACGTCCTTCCTAAGTACATCACCGTTCTGTACCGGTGACGTCCTTTGTTTATTATATTCTGGCAACTATTAGACGATTTTATTCAGTTTAAAAAGGGCCTCTAGCAAGTAGCAGGCTTCGAACCATCTCACTCAACCCTTTTAACCACCACAGATCCTTCTTAAGTTACACCAAATCGTCGAAATATAGATAGACTAAAATCTAAAAGACGTTGCCGGTACAGAAGGGGTTAAAATACTCCGTGGCAATAACTACACCCAAGTTCGCAAGTGCTGCTTCTGACCTCATTACATGGTACCTGGCGCTGAACCACACTTATTTGGCTAGCTGTACGAGTTGGGAGACGCGTAGGAGGGGAACAGGGTAAGGAGGGACGGGACAGAAGAGAGGTATGAAACAGGGAGGGAGGAAGTGGGACGGGACAGAAGAGAACAATGATAGAGGAACAGGAGTAGGAGGGAAAGAAGGAGAAGAGGGTAAAGGAGGACGGGACGGAAGAGAGGAATGAAACAGGGAGGGGAAGTAGGACGGGACAGAAGAGAACAATGATAGAGGAACGGGAGTAGGAGGGAAAGAAGGAGAAGAGGGTAAAGGAGGACGGGATAGAAGAGAGGAATGAAAGAGGGAGAGGAGTAGGAAGGAAAGGAGAAGAATAGGGTAAACAGGGACGTGAAAGAAGAGAGGAATATATAAGATAGAGGAGTAGGAAGGAAAGAAGATGCATGAAGGAGGAATGCATAGGAAGAGGATGGTCGCGAACCTTAACCCATTCAGTACCGGTGACGTCCATTTCATGTTATTCTGGCTACTATTAGACGACTTTTTACCGCTGGGAAATAAAAGGTTACTAACTATCTTAATTCCCCTCTTAACTATCATAATTTGTTCCTAAACTGCATAGATCCTCCAAATCTAGCTAGAATATAATGAAAAGGACATCCCCGTACTGAAAAGGTTAAGGGAAAGAGAGACATGGAGGAAAAGAAGAGAAGGGGTGTTAACTAAAGAAGGACACGGGTAAGCAAGATCAAAGAAGAAAGGAAAACGAGACTAAAAAAAGGAGAAGCTGGAGGAAGAGGAAGAAACCAAGGTATGGAGGGGGAGGCGGGAGAGAAGGAAAAGGAATAGAAGAAAGGTAAGGAATGAAAGGGAGGGGTAGGGAGGAAGACAAGCAGGAGAGCAAAGAGGGGGAGGGGGGGAGACAGGGAGAGGGGGGATAAAGACAAGTTGAGGATGGAAGGAGGAGTGAGAGGAAGATAATGAGAGGATGGGAGGAGTGAGAGGAAGACAAGATGATGAGAGGAAGGCCAGGAGAGAAGGGGGGAGAGGAAGACAAGGATAGGATGGGAGGAGGAGTGAGAAGAAGGCAAGGAGAGGATGGGAGGAGGAGTGAGAGGAAGACAAGGTGTACAAAGTAAATCAAGCAACAACAGGTCTAGTGACCCTTCTATGGCTGCTTGTCCTCCAAAATACTGAGGATCAAGTGCCCAAACAGTGGTTTAGAGTGAGTAAGGGAACATTGGAAAGGAAAATACTGCCCTGGAACTAATGTCCATGGCAGGATTAGGAAGTTAGTAGGGGACAGATGGGTTAGTAACTGAGGGGGGGGGGGGGTAAAATAAAGTTATTAATTTACAAACGCAGTCAGTCGCGGGTTTGATGCGAGATATTTGTCTAGGCGAAGTTTACAAGAATCAACGGTGCTGCAGTCTATAACGTCTCGGGGAAGCCCATTCCACAAGTTGACAACTCGATTGAAGAAGAAATTCTTAGATTCGTGTGAGTTAAAAGTTTTACCAATAATTTTGCAACCGTTTCCCCGCGTGTAATTAGATTGGTCGATAGTGAAGTACTTACTACAGTTCATATTGTCGATGCCTTTGATGATTTTGAACACTTGAATTAAGTCACCCCTTAATCTACGTTGGGTTAAAGGAAATGGATTTAATTCTCTAAGACGCTCCTCGTATGGTTTGTTCTTTAGGCTAGGTATCATTTTGGTAACTCTATGTTGAACTCGTTCTAGCTTGTCTATATATTTTTGGTAATAAGGGCACCAGGATTGAACGCAGTATTCCAGAAGAGGACGGACTAAGGAATTGTAAAGAGTTAGGATAACTTCTTTGGATTTATGCTCAAATGACCTGCCTATAAAGCCAATTATTTTGTTTGTCTTCTTAACAACTTCTGAACATTGTTAACTCGGTTTTAGGTTACTCAATACTGTTACCGGTACTCCCAGATCGGTTTCTCTGTTTACATTCTTATGCCGAGTGCCATTCATCAAATAGTTTGCTTTCTCATTTTGGTATCCGATATGTAGTACTTTACATTTATCCGCATTGAAACTCATTTGCCAAATGTGCGCCCAACGTGACAACTTATCTAGATTGTGTTGCATATAGTCAACTTGTTCCTTTGAGAGTACCCTATTTTTTGCAATTTTTGTATCGTCAGCAAACTTTGAGATTGTACAGGTGAGACCCTCATCTATGTCGTTGATGTAAATTAGAAAGAGAATTGGACCTAGTACCGATCCCTGGGGTACCCCGCTACAATCGCTACATACATTGGTCCATTTACTGCCTTACCGTTTATTACTACTCTTTGCTTTCTGTTGCTGAGCCAATTTTCTATCCATTTCAACACACAGTCTTGTATTCCATGCACTTTTAGTTTTAGCAGTAAACATTTGTGGGGAACTTTGTCAAAGGCCTTTCGAAAGTCATGGTATATAATATCTACAGCTTTACTCTCATCATAGAGGTTGAGGATATCGTGAAAGAAGTCTAAGAGATTAGTTAAGCAGGAGCGTTTGTTACGAAAGCCATGTTGAGTATCTTTAAGTATGTTATTTGACTTTAATTAAGTGATTTACGAATTTGTCTCTTCTGAGTGTTTCTAGCATTTTACATACAACTGAGGTTAAGCTAATTGGACGATAGTTACTGGGTAGGGATTTGCTGCCTTTTTTTAATATCGGTGTTACATTGGCTAGCTTCCACTGATCAGGCATAGTTCCAGACTGCAAGGATTTATTGAATAGCAATGTCAGTGGTTTAGAGAGCTCATCTTTAGGAGAGGATGGGAGGAGGAGTGAGAGGAAGACAAGATGATGGGAGGAGGAGTGAGAGGAAGACAAGGAGAGGATGGGGGAGAGGAAAACAAGGAGAGAATGGGAGGAGTGAGAGGAAGACAAGGAGAGGATGGGAGGAGGAGTGAGAGGAAGACCAGGAGAGGATGGGAGGAGTGAGAGGAAGACCAGGAGAGGATGGGAGGAGGAGTGAGGAAGACCAGGAGAGGATGGGAGGAGTGAGAGGAAGACAAGGAGAGGATGGGGGAGAGGAAGACAAGGAGAAAATGGGAGGAGGAGTGAGAGGAAGACAAGGAGAGGATGGGAGGAGGAGTGAGAGGAAGACCAGGAGAGGATGGGAGGAGGAGTGAGAGGAAGACCAGGAGAGGATGGGAGGAGGAGTGAGAGGATAATAATATAATAATAATAATATAATAATAATAATAAGTTTATTTCCACCAATAGTGGTTATTCTTGATACATTATTTACAATACAGTACCGGGTATATACAATATGTATTGGAGAATGTTTGCCTAAGAGGCGAACCCTGTTACATGTTTGCAGTCAATATCGGACTGCCCGGCCTTATTATGCTAGTTATTTACATTGGTAGTTATTTATGTAGGGTTTTAATTTTTGTCCAGGAGTACACTCTGCAGTCTTAATTTAAAAGTAGTTAAGGAGTTAGCCTCTTTGACGTACGGATGGAGGGAGTTCCACAGATTAGGTCCTTCGACTAAAAGAGATCTTTGTCCGATGTCCGTATTGGCCATCGGGACGTAGAGATTACTTTGTTGTCTTGTGGAACTGTTTGTAATAGTGTTTACAGTAGTAAGATTTAAGAGGTGATCAGGGTAGAGATTATTTAGGTATTTGAAGATAGCAACCCCTGTGTCATGGAATATTTTATCTTTTATGGTTAGCCATTTTAAATCTTTTATAATATGGTCACATGGTCGTATTTTTTGGTTGTACCGTCTACAATTTTAGCGGCGAAATTTTTGAGTTTTGAGCTTTTGTTAAAAGAGTAATGTTTGATGAGCCCCATATTATGTTGCAATAATTTAAGATGCTTAACACAAGTGATTGTACAATGATTTTGCGGGTTCCTTTGTCAAAGTAGTCCTTAATTCTATTTATAAACATTAGTGTTCCCATTACTTTTTTGTTTACTTCACTAATAGGTTTGTCAAATGCCATGTACTGTATCTGTCTATATAAAGGCCAAGTTTTGTTTACATATGTGGCAGGTTGGATTGTGCTGTCGTGGAGTCGTATTATGGTGTTGCTTGGTATCTTAGATACTAATTGACGTGTCCTTATGAAGATGCATTGTGTTTGTTAGCGTTCATCATTAGTCCGTTCCTTAAAAAATATTGGTTTGCCTTGCGTAATGTTTCTTCCGTTTTATTTATAATAGTGTCAAGCTCGTTGATCACGTCGCTGTGAAGAAACTGAGTATCATCAGGTATTGTGTTAGTGTGCAATCATTAATGTGTTCAGACATGTCGTTTACACATATAATGAATAATAATGGGCCTAATATTGAGCCCTGGGGGACGCCATATTTTAGTTTTAATTTTGGTGAGATAGTGCTATTTAAACGGACTGACTGTGTTCCTTCATTTAGATAGCTGTCAAACCAAAACTTATCTATACCGAGCTTTTGAAGTTTGCTTAGAAGGATGGTATGGCTGACGCTATCGAATGCCTTAGAGAGGTCGCATAGGGTTAATAGGGATATTCGTTTATTGTGCATGTTGCTGTAGATTTTGTTTGTGATTGCCGTGAGGGCGGTTTCAGTAGATAATTTAGGGTGAAAGCCGTGTTGGTTGACAGAGAGAAGGTTGTTAGACTCTAAGAATGTTGTCAGTTGTATTGCGACGATTTTTTCGAGATTTTAGAGAAAGTGGGTAGAATGGAGATTGGACGATAATTGCTAGTGTTGCTTTTATCTCCATTTTTAAATAGAGGGGTGACTATTGCATGTTTCCAAATTGTAGGGAAGACACCGGTAACAATAGAGGAAGACCAGGAGAGGATGGGAGAAGTGAGAGAAAGACAAGGAGAGGATGGGAGGAGTGAGAGGAAGACCAGGAGAGGATGGGAGGAGTGAGAGGAAGACCAGGAGAGGATGGGAGGAGTGAGAGGAAGACCAGGAGAGGATAGGAGGAGTGAGAGGAAGACCAGGAGAGGATGGGAGGAGGAGTGAGAGGAAGACCAGGAGAGGATGGGAGGAGGAGTGAGAGGAAGACCAGGAGAGGATGGGAGGAGTGAGAGGAAGACCAGGAGACGATGGGAGGAGTGAGAGGAAGACCAGGAGAGGATAGGAGGAGTGAGAGGAAGACCAGAAGAGGATGGGAGGAGGAGTGAGAGGAAGACCAGGAGAGGATGGGAGGAGTGAGAGGAAGACCAGGAGAGGATGGGAGGAGTGAGAGGAAGACCAGGAGAGGATAGGAGTGAGAGGAAGACCAGGAGAGGATGGGAGGAGGAGTGAGAGGAAGACCAGGAAAGGATGGGAGGAGTGAGAGGAAGACCAGGAGAGGATGGGGGGAGTGAGAGGAAGACCAGGAGAGGATGGGAGGAGTGAGAGGAAGACCAGGAGAGGATGGGAGGAGGAGTGAGAGGAAGACCAGGAGAGGATGGAGAGAAGAGAGGAAGACCAGAGAGGATGGGAGGAGAAGTGAGAGGAAGACCAGGAGAGGATGGGAGGAGTGAGAGGAAGACCAGGAGAGGATAGGAGGAGGAGTGAGAGGAAGACCAGGAGAGGATGGGAGGAGGAGTGAGAGGAAGACCAGGAGAGGATGGGAGGAGTGAGAGGAATACCAGGAGAGGATGGGAGGAGTGAGAGGAAGATCAGGAGAGGATAGGAGGAGTGAGAGGAAGACCAGGAGAGGATGGGAGGAGGAGTGAGAGGAAGACCAGGAGAGGATGGGAGGAGGAGTGAGAGGAAGACCAGGAGAGGATGGGAGTAGGAGTGAGAGGAAGACCAGGAGAGGATGGGAGGAGGGGGGGGGAGGAAGACAAGGAGAGGATGAGAGGAGGGGGGGGGGAAGGAAGACAAGGAGAAGATTGGAGGAGGAGGGGAACGAAGACAAGGAGAAGAGGGGGAGGGAACGAAGGATGCTAAAGGAGGGAGTGTCAGGGAGAAAAAGTGAAGCCAACATTCCGGCGATTCGACCTTCCAGTTTGGTGTTGTGGTGAAATTAATAAAAAATAGATTATCAGTAGGTTCAGGGATATTTCGTAGCGAGGCCGGTCTATATGTTCTGTGCCCCGTGAATATTCTTTCCTCTCACTTAAACATTAGGCTACCATAGTGCGGTGGGAATATGAACATGATTAGATTAATATCCAGTATTCAAGAATGGATAATAAGTCATAGGCGTGTGCATAAACCTTTAACCGTCTTGGTGGTGTAATGGTTAAGGTGTCTAAAAATCTGTGTGTGATAACCCAGGTTCGAATCCCGGTGGATCACATATATGCTTTCATAAATTTCATTGGAGGTGTTTGGTGTTGTGGTGAAATGAATACAAAATAGATAATTAGTACGGTATTTTATATATGAAAGAGTTTGGGATATTGCCACATTATCATAGTCGGTAAGTGTGTTTGTTTATATATTATATGTCAGACCCTATGGTTAGTACCGGTACTAGCCAGATTCCCCAGTACCTGTCAGTCCTTGTTCTCGCTTCAATCTCTCATAGGGTACGCTCTATCTGATTATCACTCCCTTCATTTTACCTCCTTGGGGAGGAAAGAAAGGGGAGGATGGGAGGAGGAAAGCCGTGTAACCCTTTCAACTATATGATGCTTTCCATCGTTGTATTATTCGGTAGTTAGTTGGTAGTTACGGTACCCCTACAGGATTTGACATAACTTGAAGATGATTTATTACGCTAAAAGGGTTACCAGTAGAGATAGAATCTAAACATCATAGGTCCGTAGGTGCTTAATATCCCCTGGTGCTTGCTAGAATATACAATAAATGGTCTTAATAGGATTGAAGGGTTTAAGGAGTGAGGATCTATTTGGAGGAGTTGTGAAGAGGTTAACCAGTAGAGTGTAGGAGGGAAGGCAAGGGTGACATGGCTGGGAGGGAGAAACACAAAGACGACGAAGAGAGAGAGAGAGAGAGACAGAGAGAGAGAGGGGGGGGGGGAGCTATGGCGAATGACAGTTGTGAGCAACAACAATCTAAGAAGCAAAAACGGACGACAGTAAAGCAGGGGATAAAATGGATGCAAAAATAGACTAAAAAGGTGTGAGATGAGATGGAATGTAAAATCAAAGATGAGAGTAGGACAAATATAGGAGGAAGTGAAAGGCGGAAATAATGCAAGGAAGATGAGGAGGGGGAGAAACCTACCTGAGGAGTCGAGCAGGGAGAGGGGAGGAAAATGAAAGAAGAGTAAACAAACAAAAAATAAAATAAATAAATGACGAAGAGGGAGAAGCTGGGTGGAGGTGGCATGGGATGTGGAAAGAGGGGGGGGGGGTTGCTGAAAAAAAGTGAAAAGAGAAATTGCAGGGAATGGAAGTAAAAAAAATAAATTTGAAGAAGAAAAAATAGGGAGGAAGGATAGGAAAAACATTAAGGAAACCCGAAAGAAAATGTAAAAAAAAATAGGGGGCAGCTGGGATGTTTGGAGGAGGATAAGGGGGAAAGATAGGAAGAACGTTATGGAAAACCGAGATAAATCATTAATAGGGAAGATGGGGTATTTGGAGGAGGATAAGGGGGATGAATAGAGAGGATAGGAGAGAACCACTGGAGACGAGGAGAGGGGGTGGGAGAGGAAATTGAGAGGGCAGCAAAAAGACTGACAGAATGGCAGTGTACGGGGTCGGGGGGGGGGGGGGGGGGGGAGAAGGAGGCAAATGAAGCATGCCAGGCGAGACCAAAGAAGGAGGATGGATTGGAGGGCAGAATAAGAATGATGTGTCGTGGAAAAGGGAGAAACGTGGGTGGAAAATAATAACCCCTTGAGGATTATGACGCATTTTGACACTTTATTCTGGCTATTATAAGACGATTTTACTCAGGTTTGGAAGAACCTCTCGGAATCAAGTGGGTAAAAGCTATCTCAATTAGCACTCTTATTCCCCCCAAGTTATCAATAAACTTAATACAATCGTCCAATGATAATAAATTGTCAAAAAGCGTCATACTCCTCAAAGAATAAAAATTGGAAAACAAGAATTACAAAAGTACAGGGACAACGATGGAGGAAGAAAGAGGACGACTAGGAAGAGAGAGAGAGAGAGAGAGAGAGAGAGAGAGAGAGAGAGAGAGAGAGAGAGAGAGAGAGAGAGAGAGAGAGAGAGAGAGAGAGAGAGAAAGAGAGAGAGAGAGAGAGAGAGAGAGGTGACTAAAATGAAGGATGCGAGACGGAAAAAGGTGGGGCGATGGACAGGGAGGCAGGCTTGAGAGGACACGGATAAAAATTGAGGAGGAGGAAGGAGATAACAGAGGAGGTAGAAGAAGAAGACAAGGAAAATGAGAAAGAGGCATAAAAGTACCCGGAATATGATGATAACCATAAGACAATAAAGCAAGATAGATGATTATCGGTATAATTATATACTGTATATATATATATATATATATATATATATATATATATATATATATATATATATATATATATACACTGTATATACGAGGAGTTTTTAGATAATATGCATAATATAATATTATCAGTAATACCACCATTCTTCTAAATCATCATTATTATCATCAACTACTAGCACCATCAATATAATACAACTAGTGCCCTTTAATCCCTTCAGTACGACTGACGTCAATTGTTATGTTATTTACATTTTCACCTTTATCGGGCAGAGGCTCGTCCCTTAGGAAGAAATGATAGATAGACTCAGTATTAGGGAATAGGTAGGAAATTATGATAATAAGACAAGATGATATTAACTCGGTCCCAGTCGAGGAATAATCCTGATGACAGACAAAACGCAGTGAGAGATGCAGTACAAATGAATCGTGAAACAGACAATGAAGTTAATGGAGATGTACAAGCAAACCCTGTTAGAGAAAATGCAGAAAATAACAATCAACAACTGCAGCCCGCAGAAGAAAACGCAGGAATCAATAATTCGCAAGACAACAGAGGTGTGGAACAAAATAATGAAAATAGTGTAGGCCTAAACGAAGATAATGAGAGAGAAATAATCGAAAATCGTGAACAGAACGAACGACCTCGTAACGTAAACATGAATGGTGGAGAATGGATGGGACATTCTGGTGACGGACTCACAACATTAGTGAATGAAATCTATACAGAAGTGATACAATGGCAACATAATAAGTTTGAACTACCGATTGTGAAGCCGCAAAAGACATGCTGGGGGAACTCAGACGTATGATCCTAAAGTATGTTCAGGATGCCCCTTTGGCGCACGTGGCAATCAAGATAGCTTCTTTCATTCCTCAGTTGTTCCTTCAAAGAAAAAGACCAAAGGGAAAACTGAATGAGAACATTAAAGCGCTGAAACAGAGAATGGAGTGGTGGAAAAATGGGGAGTTAGACAAAATTCTTAGCCAAGTACGAGCAATCCAGCAAAGACTGAAAACAAAATAACGAAGAAAGAGGAAGCCAGATGATATGGCACGATCAGTGGGAAATAGCATGAGGATTGGTAAAGTGGCACAGGCAGTCAGAATGGTCACTGGGGAAGCCTCAAGTGGGGTGCACGAAGTGAATCGACGCATCTTGGACCAGCTGAAGGAGAAACTCCCAGAAGCAAAACCAGCAAGTGATGAGGCCAAACTAGACGGGGAATATGTTCCTCCAGACCCGGTGATATATGAGAATATAACTGGAGACCTCATATGGAGAAAGGCGCTGAAACACAGGGAGGAGCAGGTCCATCAGGAGTAGATGCTAAGACTTGGAGGATCTTCCTAAGTCAAAACAAGTTTGGTTCAGCCGCGGGTGACCTTTGTGAAGCAATAGCAATGCTGGCAAAGAAACTTGCATCGTCACCATGCGTGAACATAGAAGCTCTGACAGCATGTCGCCTGATACCTTTAAATAAGAATCCAGGAGTTAGACCAGTAGGCATTGGGGAAGTTCTTAGAAGGATTATTGGAAAAGCAATCATGTCTGTATTTGGAAAAGATGTACAAAGAGCAGTGGGCAACTTACAAGTATGTGCAGGACAGCAAGCCGGAGGAGAAGCAGCAATACATGCAATGGGGAAGGTGTATCATGAGGAAGATTGTGAAGCGGTACTGCTAGTGGATGCAACAAATGCCTTTAACACCATTAATAGGGAGGCAGCAATTCACAACATCAAGATCAAATGCCCGAGCATAGCAAAGTACATAGAAAATACTTATAAGGAGCCAGCTAACCTGTATATAGTTGGAAGCACAAAGAAGGAAGAAATGAAAATTCTCAAATCAAATGAAGGAACAACGCAAGGAGATCCAGTGGCAATGGCAATGTACGCACTGGCACTATCAATTCTGCAGCAGAAAATAAAACATGAGGTAACCCGAGTGAAACAAGTGGCGTATGCAGATGACCTCACAGGTGCAGGAAAAATAGGGGATCTCAAAGAATGGTGGCGGAGAGTACAATCGGTAGGCGAAGTCATTGGGTACCATCCGAATGCTAGTAAATCTGTACTAATAGTGAAAGAAAACAAGTATGAAGAAGCGGTGCGGACTTTTGATGGGACAGGAGTGAAGATTACAAAGGAGGGTCAACGCCATTTGGGAGCAGTAATAGGCACAGAAGAATGCAAGAGAGACTATGTGCGAAAAAAGGTAGCAGAGTGGGTAAAGGAAGTGAAAACCCTGGCAGACATTGCGAAATCTGAATCACATGCTGCATATACTGCCTTCACATATGGTGTTAAGCACAGATGGACCTTTCTTATGAGAACAGTGCCTGGCATTAAACAGATGCTCCAACCGCTTGAAGAAGCAATCAGAGGAATATTCATACCGGCCCTAACAGAGATGGAAGGCGTCACGCAAGAGCTAAGAGATCTATTAGCTCTTCCGCCAAGGTTCGGAGGTATGGGGATCATAAACCCAGTGGAGGCGGCACTACATGAGAACCAAAATTCCCTTAAACTTACTACGTCTCTGACAGAAAAAATACGGGAGCAAAATGAAAATGATGAGGTGGACGAAGAGGAACAACAAAATGCAAGACAGGAAATTACAAAGAGCAGAGAAGAGAGACAGAAACATAGCCTAGAACAAATTAAGACCAGATGTAGGGAAGAACTGAAAATGAGAGTTGAGATGGCACAAGACATGGGGGCTTCAAATTGGCTCACATCATTACCAATAAAGGAGAAAGGCTTCAGCTTAAATAAACAAGAATTCAATGATGCCGTAGCCTTGAGGTATGGGTGGCCAGTTTCGAACCTGCCGCTGAAATGTGCATGTGGTGAAATAAACAACTCAGACCACTGTATGACTTTTAAGAAAGGAGGATTCATCTGTATCCGGCATGATGAAGTACGAGACATCACTGCACAAATGCTGGACGAGGTGTGCCATGATGTCAGAATCGAACCGGAACTTCTGCCTATGGACGGACAGCGCTTGGCCCACAATACTGCAAATACTTCAAATGAAGCAAGAGTGGAAGTAAGTGCTCGAGGTTTTTGGACGAGGGGACAACGGGCTTTTTTCGACATCAGAATCTTCAACCCAAGAGCACAAACATATCGTGAGCGAGGACACAAGGCGGCATACTTGAGAAACGAAAGTGAGAAAAAACGCGCTTATGAAGAAAGAATTTTGAACAGGGATCAAGGAAGCTTTACTCCTCTGGTCTTCTCATCGTCGGGAGGTATGGGACCTTCTGCAAGTGTCTTCTATGCCAGATTAGCTGAACAAATATCGGAGAAAAAGCGCCAGCATAGAAGCCAAGTCATAACTTGGATGAGATGCCGGCTCTCTTTCTCTCTTCTCAGGTCTGCACTCCTATGTCTCAGGGGTACAAGGTCCTCCCCGCTACAGAGGACAAGAGTGAGAGACTTGGACTTTGAAATGGTCGTGGCGGAGGGACGAATTGGGGAAACAACTAGGTTGATTGTAGGGAGGTACTGGTACAATAAGATAAACTACAATGTAACTAGAATAAGATAGATTGTACACCACTTTGTAACTGTCACCTTAATAAAAAAAAAAAAAAAAAAAAAAAAAAAAAAAAAAAAACATGCTTACATTACTGAAATGTTTGTGGACATGCAGTAATGCAAGTAATGGTCACTCTTCTGTAAATCTAAAATGGCTTACTTAAGAATGGGAAAGGGGTGGGACTTTTTTTTTTTTTTTTTTTTTTTTTTTTGTATTAAATTTTTTTTTTATGTTATTCTGGGTGACACTGGACGAATATCCCACATCAGAAATGACCCGAATTAAATATAGTGGTAAAAATTATATCAATTTTCTAATGTTTACACAAACTAAAAACCGAATTAAAAAGGTTAAAATACAATAAAGTGTCCCTTACAACATTACAAGCAAAGAACGATCCTTATCAAACTAGCCTATATCACTATCACTCCACATCTGCCCTCGTAACCCTTGGCTTTCAATGAGATGAATAATATTATATTATATTCTAGCTACCACAACACTATATTACCGGGATTCATTTGAACCCAGATTTAATACTAACTTCACTAATTCTTTATGTTAAGACCGACTTACAGAAATCAGGTTAAAATACTACCGTATCTCAACTAGTCCTAAAATATTTAACCCAAGATAGAAATCGAAGGTGAACAAAATCGTCTGTAAGTAAAGGGTTAAATACTATCTAAATTATGGCAACCCTATTAACCCAAGCCATTTATTTATTGACTAATTCAAACCGTCTGGAAGTAGGTAGAAGACAACATTTGAGTAATGAGATTGAAAGGGTTGACCTCACTATCCTTGTAATCATTACTTTCTCCCCGTGAACCACTAACCACGTAACGGTATCATGCTCCTATGGTAACAATAGCTACCGGTACCTGGTACGGTACTGCGCAGGTAATGTATCACAAATTACTTACAATAATACATAACTGCTTAATATATCTATCTATCTATCTATCTATATTTCTCTCTCTCTCTCTCTCTCTCTCTCTCTCTCTCTCTCTCTCTCTCTCTCTCTCTCTCTCTCCCTCTCTCTCTCTATATATATATATATATATATATATATATATATATATACAGTGGCGTAGAATTCAGTTAGCCACCTATAAAAAATGGGCAACACTGCCTTTCGCTACCTTTGTAAAGCTAAGAGATAAGCTACAGGTGTCGTCCTCTGGATCTTCTGTTTTAACAAACAATATCTTCATAACCATTTTATACCTTGACTTATATAATATCCCATTAAAAGCAGAATATGTAGTACCGGTAAGTGTTACTAATATTATATAAGTTGTAACTAAAACAATCCTATATGAATAATGATGAGTATAGCACGAATTATGCTCAATACAAATGTGATTACTATATATTTTATATGAATAATGGATAACGAATTATGCTCAATACAAATGTGATTACTATATATTTTATATGAATAATGATGAGTATAACACCAATTATGCTCAATACAAATGTGATTACTATATATTATATATGAATAATGAGTATAACACCAATTATGCTCAATACAATGTGATTACTATATATTTAGTAATGATATAACACCAATTATGCTCAATACAATGTGATTACTATATTTTATATGAATAATGATGAGTATAACACCAATTATGCTCAATACAAATGTGATTACTATATATTATATATGAATAATGATGAGTATAACACCAATTATGCTCAATACAAATGTGATTACTATATATTTTATATGAATAATGATGAGTATAACACCAATTATGCTCAATACAAATGTGATTACTATATATTTTATATGAATAATGATGAGTATAACACCAATTATGCTCAATACAAATGTGATTACTATATATTTTAGACGGTATTTTGATGATTTTCCAAAGTGTTCTACTGTTAAATAGACTTGCATTAAGTATATACATATGTGTGAAAAAGACAGTGTTTTCAAATGTGTTGCAAGTTTCGTATACAGATTTATAATTATGGAAGCACTCTATATCTATAGAAACAGAATTTATGAATATAGTTTTCTATACATCAACTACCGGTACATAACTATATATACAGTTTATTGAACAAAAAATCACTCTAGATAGTTATAACTGCACAAAGAAAAACACATCTGGTGTCCATGAATTGTTATGAGTATGTTATAGACTATGGCACCCGAGTGTACCTTATGTTGGGGATGGTTTAATAACAACAGTATAGCAAAGCCGGTATCACACGAGAGCTTTTATAGTCAACATTCGATGATCAACAGTTTTCTGGCAACATTTCTGGCATATTTTGCACTGGTATCGGAAACTAGACTGATGATTGATGAACTTAGGCAACCGAAATATTTTATATGTTGACCGCATAAGCTGCCAGACCAGTGCTGAGGATAAATGTTGAGTGAAAAAGCGCTCGTGTGATACCGGCTTAACGTTCAACATACACCATACCGGTACTCTACCTCAGTATTATGGAGTCCACCAATGTCACCTGTTTAACGTTCAACATACACCATACCGGTACTCTACCTCAGTATTATGGAGTCCACCAATGTCACCTGTTTAACGTTCAACATACACCATACCGGTACTCTACCTCAGTATTATGGAGTCCACCAATGTCACCTGTTTAACGTTCAACATACACCATACCGGTACTCTACCTCAGTATTATGGAGTCCACCAATGTCACCTGTTTAACGTTCAACATACACCATACCGGTACTCTACCTCAGTATTATGGAGTCCACCAATGTCACCTGTTTAACGTTCAACATACACCATACCGGTACTCTACCTCAGTATTATGGAGTCCACCAATGTCACCTGTTTAACGTTCAACATACACCATACCGGTACTCTACCTCAGTATTATGGAGTCCACCAATGTCACCTGTTTGTAAACCCAACAATTACCGTACCTGAAATATAAGAAAAACTACATTAGTCACATTATTGACAAATATTACATTAAAGGGACATGGCCAGTTTTTCTGAACCACTTTCTCCCTCATGTTTAGCCTCATTAGTTTTCAGATGTTAAGATGTTTGCCCCATTAGTTAGTCGATTTTAAGACCTTTCGCCCCATTTCTTCGTCAATATTTAGAACTTAGGTGCTATTTAGGTGTCGATTTTTTCCCTGGCGAACGATAGTGAGCCTGTAATGTTGGAAGAACCGGCAAAAAATGTTCTACCGAAAAATGTACAAATTAATCTAGGAGGATCTAATGGATGTTTTTTTTTAAGTTTGATGGAGGTCTAGGGAGGAAACTAGACAAATAATGAATACATGCCAAAATCGCCCAAAAAGTGAACCATCCCCCCTTAACCCATTTAGCACCGGTGATATCCTTTTCATTATATTCTGGCAATTATTGGAAGATTTTATTCAGCTTAGGAAGGGTGTGTACCCATTAATAGATCACAGAATATGTCAATTAATCCTTTTAGCTACCATATATCCTTCCTAAGCTTCATAAAAATGGTTAAATGCAGCTGAAATAAACGCAAAAATACGTCGCCGGTACTGTAAGAGTTACAAGAACAAATTACGATAATATTCAAGGACACTAGTGCGACGTTATGAGAAACAATTTATTAGGGAAAATAGGCACCAATAGATTCGCCATATTGTTCTCTATATAGTCCGCATGGAGGATTTTCGTTATCAACAAATTGAAAAATACCCACTTCACAGACAAATACACCAAAAATCTAAGTCAAAGTGGGGGTGTGGGGGCGGCAGCCCCCACCTATAATACTAGGATAGGTTAGGTAAGGTTGTTAGGTTAGGCTAATGTCCTTTCAAAGGGGTATAGGCTAGTAAACACTAGGATAGCCTATACCCGGTCAGAGGGAAGAAGAAGAGTCCTGCAGTAGTCTCCTTGAATGCTATCCAAATTACAATAGAGAGCTTCTGAAGTGTTCTCCATAACAGGCAATTATCCTTACTTTTTATTTTCAAGTAAGTTTACAAAGTAGATAAAGACGTGGAACACAACATATTGGTTTTCTATCAAGTGTTTGCTTCCTCCCAACCAACTTTGACTTTCTTTATATACAGTAGGTACTTAAGATCACTTTACGCAGGCGTCTTTAAGGGAGCCCACCTCGCTTTTCTTCTCTTTCTCTCCCTCTCCCTCTCTCTTTGGCTTGTATCCATTCGGACCCATTCAGCCTACTGTTTTAAGACTTTTACCCCCATCCAGGTGTCAATATTTTCCTGGCGAGCAGTAGCGAGCCAGCATATATGTATTTTTGTTTTGACAGCAAGCTAAATTTGTACATTTTTCGATAGAAAAATGTGTCCGGCGAAGCCGGATTTCTCCATACAATGCTGGCTCGCTATCGCTCGCCAGGAAGAAATCGACACCTGGATGGGGATAAACGTCTTAAAACAGTAGGCTGAATGGGGCCGAATGGATACAAGCCAGAGAAAGAGAGAACAGGAGAAAAAGATAAAAAGGCCGGTGAACCCCCTTAACATAATACAAGTCACCAGCTGAGACGACGATAACAGGCCACACAAAAACACCTGGGGAAAAGAAAAGCGGGACTCGGGTCCGAAAACTTGTTAATGGCATCAAGGTGACACAAAGGCCAGGGTACGGTGCCAGAGAGGGGGAGGATGAAGTGTAGGGAATTGGTGTATCAGGGATAGCCTATAGGGAAACAGATAAGTGTAAAATATATATAAAAAACGAACTCAAATTGAAATAACGCATCCACAGACCGCCTTCAAGCTAAAAAAGTATCCCAAACCCAAACAAACCTACAAGTTACAGTAGTAATTTTTTGTTAGTAAAATATCCTGGTCGAAGGCAGGTTTCTGCTAAATAACAGGCTCGCTATCGCTCTCATGGATAAAATGGTAACGTCTTATAATCGGCAAACTAATATAGCCAAGTGATGATAACAGACAACAGAAAAGGTGAACGAGGGACAAAGGAACGAAAGCTTGTTAAGGGCAGATTTTCAGTCGAGGGTTTTTTTCTGGAACCCCTTCTCCCTCAAGCTTAGCCTCATTAGTTATGACATGTTTAGATGTTCGCCCCATTAGTTTGGCGATATTAAGACCCTTCGCCCCATATATGTTAATGTTAAGACCTTTCGTGCCACTTAGGTGTCATTTTTTTCCTGGCAAGCGATAGCAAGCCTAGGAGGAACCAGCCTTCGGCCGGTACATTTTTCTACCGAAAAATGTACAAATTTATCTGGAAGGGAGATATAGTGGATAATTGATTTAGCGTAATGGAGGTCTATGGATCAAACTAAAATGAGCCTTAATGTGGTAAAAGTGCCACAACCCCCGAGGAGCGGTGCCAGAGAACCCGGAAGAAAGGAGAGTTAAGAGTAGCGGTAAGTTAAAGTCTATAAAGGAAGTGGCAAAGGTAATAAGCAGTGGAGAAAGTAAGTACGGTATAAGTATCGGTACGGTATGAGGAGAGCAACGTTTAAGGGGGTAGTCTATAAAGGTAATAAGCAGTGGAGAAAGTAAGTATAAGTATCGGTACGGTATGAGGAGAGCAACGTTTAAGGGGGTAGTTTATAAAGGTAATAAGCAGTGGAGAAAGTAAGTACGGTATAAGTATCGGTACGGTATGAGGAGAGCAACGTTTAAGGGGGTAGTCTATAAAGGTAATAAGCAGTGGAGAAAGTAAGTATAAGTATCGGTACGGTATGAGGAGAGCAACGTTTAAGGGGGTAGTTTATAAAGGTAATAAGCAGTGGAGAAAGTAAGTACGGTATAAGTATCGGTACGGTATGAGGAGAGCAACGTTTAAGGGGTAGTAGTCTATAAAGGTAATACGCAGTGGAGAAAGTAAGTATAAGTATCGGTACGGTATGAGGAGAGCAACGTTTAAGGGGGTAGTTTATAAAGGTAATAAGCAGTGGAGAAAGTAAGTACGGTATAAGTATCGGTACGGTATGAGGAGAGCAACGTTTAAGGGGGTAGTCTATAAAGGTAATAAGCAGTGGAGAAAGTAAGTATAAGTATCGGTACGGTATGAGGAGAGCAACGTTTAAGGGGGTAGTCTATAAAGGTAATAAGCAGTGGAGAAAGTAAGTATAAGTATCGGTACGGTATGAGGAGAGCAACGTTTAAGGGGGTAGTTTATAAAGGTAATAAGCAGTTAGTGGAGAAAGTAAGTATAAGTATCGGTACGGTATGAGGAGAGCAACGTTTAAGGGGGTAGTCTACTGTATAAAGGTAATAAGCAGTGGAGAAAGTAAGTATAAGTATCGGTACGGTATGAGGAGAGCAACGTTTAAGGGGGTAGTTTATAAAGGTAATAAGCAGTTAGTGGAGAAAGTAAGTATAAGTATCGGTACGGTATGAGGAGAGCAACGT
Source organism: Paralithodes platypus (assembly GCA_032716605.1). Taxonomy (NCBI): domain Eukaryota; kingdom Metazoa; phylum Arthropoda; class Malacostraca; order Decapoda; family Lithodidae; genus Paralithodes; species Paralithodes platypus. The sequence continues at coordinate 43,167,225 of CM064503.1, forward strand.
TTAAGGGGGTAGTCTACTGTATAAAGGTAATAAGCAGTGGAGAAAGTAAGTATAAGTATCGGTACGGTATGAGGAGAGCAACGTTTAAGGGGGTAGTTTATAAAGGTAATAAGCAGTTAGTGGAGAAAGTAAGTATAAGTATCGGTACGGTATGAGGAGAGCAACGTTTAAGGGGGTAGTCTATAAAGGTAATAAGCAGTGGAGAAAGTAAGTATAAGTATCGGTACGGTATGAGGAGAGCAACGTTTAAGGGGGTAGTCTACTGTATAAAGGTAATAAGCAGTGGAGAAAGTAAGTATAAGTATCGGTACGGTATGAGGAGAGCAACATTTAAGGGGGTAGTTTATAAAGGTAATAAGCAGTTAGTGGAGAAAGTAAGTATAAGTATCGGTACGGTATGAGGAGAGCAACGTTTAAGGGGGTAGTTTATAAAGGTAATAAGCAGTTAGTGGAGAAAGTAAGTATAAGTATCGGTACGGTATGAGGAGAGCAACGTTTAAGGGGGTAGTTTATAAAGGTAATAAGCAGTTAGTGGAGAAAGTAAGTATAAGTATCGGTACGGTATGAGGAGAGCAACGTTTAAGGGGGTAGTTTATAAAGGTAATAAGCAGTTAGTGGAGAAAGTAAGTATAAGTATCGGTACGGTATGAGGAGAGCAACGTTTAAGGGGGTAGTTTATAAAGGTAATAAGCAGTTAGTGGAGAAAGTAAGTATAAGTATCGGTACGGTATGAGGAGAGCAACGTTTAAGGGGGTAGTCTACTGTATAAAGGTAATAAGCAGTGGAGAAAGTAAGTATAAGTATCGGTACGGTATGAGGAGAGCAACGTTTAAGGGGGTAGTTTATAAAGGTAATAAGCAGTTAGTGGAGAAAGTAAGTATAAGTATCGGTACGGTATGAGGAGAGCAACGTTTAAGGGGGTAGTCTATAATGGTAATAAGCAGTGGAGAAAGTAAGTATAAGTATCGGTACGGTATGAGGAGAGCAACGTTTAAGGGGGTAGTCTATAAAGGTAATAAGCAGTGGAGAAAGTAAGTATAAGTATCGGTACGGTATGAGGAGAGCAACGTTTAAGGGGGTAGTTTATAAAGGTAATAAGCAGTTAGTGGAGAAAGTAAGTATAAGTATCGGTACGGTATGAGGAGAGCAACGTTTAAGGGGGTAGTCTATAAAGGTAATAAGCAGTGGAGAAAGTAAGTATAAGTATCGGTACGGTATGAGGAGAGCAACGTTTAAGGGGGTAGTTTATAAAGGTAATAAGCAGTTAGTGGAGAAAGTAAGTATAAGTATCGGTACGGTATGAGGAGAGCAACGTTTAAGGGGGTAGTCTACTGTATAAAGGTAATAAGCAGTGGAGAAAGTAAGTATAAGTATCGGTACGGTATGAGGAGAGCAACGTTTAAGGGGGTAGTTTATAAAGGTAATAAGCAGTTAGTGGAGAAAGTAAGTATAAGTATCGGTACGGTATGAGGAGAGCAACGTTTAAGGGGGTAGTCTATAAAGGTAATAAGCAGTGGAGAAAGTAAGTATAAGTATCGGTACAGTATGAGGAGAGCAACGTTTAAGGGGGTAGTTTATAAAGGTAATAAGCAGTTAGTGGAGAAAGTAAGTATAAGTATCGGTACGGTATGAGGAGAGCAACGTTTAAGGGGGTAGTTTATAAAGGTAATAAGCAGTTAGTGGAGAAAGTAAGTATAAGTATCGGTACGGTATGAGGAGAGCAACGTTTAAGGGGGTAGTTTATAAAGGTAATAAGCAGTTAGTGGAGAAAGTAAGTATAAGTATCGGTACGGTATGAGGAGAGCAACGTTTAAGGGGGTAGTCTACTGTATAAAGGTAATAAGCAGTGGAGAAAGTAAGTATAAGTATCGGTACGGTATGAGGAGAGCAACGTTTAAGGGGGTAGTTTATAAAGGTAATAAGCAGTTAGTGGAGAAAGTAAGTATAAGTATCGGTACGGTATGAGGAGAGCAACGTTTAAGGGGGTAGTCTACTGTATAAAGGTAATAAGCAGTGGAGAAAGTAAGTATAAGTATCGGTACGGTATGAGGAGAGCAACGTTTAAGGGGGTAGTTTATAAAGGTAATAAGCAGTTAGTGGAGAAAGTAAGTATAAGTATCGGTACGGTATGAGGAGAGCAACGTTTAAGGGGGTAGTCTATAAAGGTAATAAGCAGTGGAGAAAGTAAGTATAAGTATCGGTACGGTATGAGGAGAGCAACGTTTAAGGGGGTAGTCTACTGTATAAAGGTAATAAGCAGTGGAGAAAGTAAGTATAAGTATCGGTACGGTATGAGGAGAGCAACATTTAAGGGGGTAGTTTATAAAGGTAATAAGCAGTTAGTGGAGAAAGTAAGTATAAGTATCGGTACGGTATGAGGAGAGCAACGTTTAAGGGGGTAGTTTATAAAGGTAATAAGCAGTTAGTGGAGAAAGTAAGTATAAGTATCGGTACGGTATGAGGAGAGCAACGTTTAAGGGGGTAGTTTATAAAGGTAATAAGCAGTTAGTGGAGAAAGTAAGTATAAGTATCGGTACGGTATGAGGAGAGCAACGTTTAAGGGGGTAGTTTATAAAGGTAATAAGCAGTTAGTGGAGAAAGTAAGTATAAGTATCGGTACGGTATGAGGAGAGCAACGTTTAAGGGGGTAGTTTATAAAGGTAATAAGCAGTTAGTGGAGAAAGTAAGTATAAGTATCGGTACGGTATGAGGAGAGCAACGTTTAAGGGGGTAGTCTACTGTATAAAGGTAATAAGCAGTGGAGAAAGTAAGTATAAGTATCGGTACGGTATGAGGAGAGCAACGTTTAAGGGGGTAGTTTATAAAGGTAATAAGCAGTTAGTGGAGAAAGTAAGTATAAGTATCGGTACGGTATGAGGAGAGCAACGTTTAAGGGGGTAGTCTATAATGGTAATAAGCAGTGGAGAAAGTAAGTATAAGTATCGGTACGGTATGAGGAGAGCAACGTTTAAGGGGGTAGTCTATAAAGGTAATAAGCAGTGGAGAAAGTAAGTATAAGTATCGGTACGGTATGAGGAGAGCAACGTTTAAGGGGGTAGTTTATAAAGGTAATAAGCAGTTAGTGGAGAAAGTAAGTATAAGTATCGGTACGGTATGAGGAGAGCAACGTTTAAGGGGGTAGTCTATAAAGGTAATAAGCAGTTAGTGGAGAAAGTAAGTATAAGTATCGGTACGGTATGAGGAGAGCAATGTTTAAGGGGGTAGTTTATAAAGGTAATAAGCAGTTAGTGGAGAAAGTAAGTATAAGTATTGGTACGGTATGAGGAGAGCAACGTTTAAGGGGTAGTTTATAAAGGTAATAAGCAGTTAGTGGAGAAAGTAAGTATAAGTATTGGTACGGTATGAGGAGAGCAACGTTTAAGGGGGTAGTTTATAAAGGTAATAAGCAGTTAGTGGAGAAAGTAAGTATAAGTATTGGTACGGTATGAGGAGAGCAACGTTTAAGGGTGTAGTCGTTATCTTTGACTCTACATATTTAGTTATTTATTGTTTAGTTTCCTCGCTAGACCTCCATCAAGCTTTAATAAAACACCCCCTACTATAGACCCCCCCCCCCATTCTAGATGAATTTGTAAATGTTTCAGTACCGGCCGAAGGCGGGTTTCTCCTATAATTACAGGCTCGCTATCGCTCGCCAGGAAAAAATTGACACCTCAATTGCACGAAAGGTCATAATATGTGCACATCATTGGGTGAACAGCCTTAAAATCGCCAAACTAATCGAACGAACGTCTTAAAATATAAAAACTATTGGGTCTAAACATGAGGGACAAGGGAGGCCACAGACCCTTAAGGGAAATATAAACCGGTTGTAAAAATTGTAAGGGTAAATAATAAACAAATGAATACCGGTAGTAGAGGATGAGACTTACAAGGAGTTACGAGTGATAGTATCTACAAGACCTTGCGATCCATGCCAGGGATGTATTCCAGGTGACAACAATATCAAACAGTGCACAATACGGAAGAGAGAGAGAGAGTGTGTGTGTGTGTGTGTGTGTGTGTGTGTGTGTGTGTGTGTGTGTGTGTGTGTTGAGAGAGAGTGTGTGTGAGAGAGTGTGTGTGTGAGTGTGAGAGAGTGTGTGTGTGTGAGAGAGAGTGTGTGTGTGTGTGTGAGAGAGAGAGAGTGTGTGTGTGTGAGAGAGAGTGTGTGTGTGTGTGAGAGAGAGAGTGTGTGTGTGAGAGAGAGAGAGTGTGTGTGTCTGTGTGTGAGAGAGAGAGAGTGTGTGAGAGAGAGAGTGTGTGTGAGAGAGAGAGTGTGTGAGTGTGTGTGTGTGTGAGAGAGAGTGTGTGTGTGTGTGAGAGAGAGAGTGTGAGTGTGTGAGAGAGAGTGTGAGTGTGTGAGAGAGTGTGAGAGTGTGTGTGTGTGTGTGGAATGGAAACCAGACTAGCGACCAACGGAAAGAGAAGGTATGCTACTATTACAAAAACAACAAGTGTAAATATGGACTAAGGGGCCGCGATTTGTCCGTATGCTCACCCCAGACTGTGCACTAGGTATATGGTAAACGGCTGTGACCCAGTAAGAGGGTGTAAAAAAGGTAAGGACTGCGTCTATCTACATCCACCAATATGCTATGGGTCAGAAAGAAAACGGGAGTGTTTGAATATGGAATGTAAAAGACTACATTTGAAGGGCACTCGCCGCTACCCCCCCTCTGACCATCAAACTACCGAACAACAAACAAGGCAACAGGCAGCCCCCGCCAAACAACTACCCGCTCGGTCAACCATACCACCACCAGCCCCTAAACCACACAATGCATGGGAAAGTGGACCCCCACACCAGACTGAAAAACAACAAAATGCTACTACACAGTCTTTTTTATTGCAGCAAATGCAACAAGTACAGCAACATATACTGCAAGTGCTGAAAGCAGTGCCGTGGCAGTGGGGCCCCACGCACCCGCTACAAGGATACCAGCAACAACAGGTGGCAGCAATGCTGACAGCCTTTATAAAATAATCACTCTAAATATTGCTGGCCTCTTACCATACAAATTTAGAGGCAAAATAAAATTACTCTCAGAAGTGGCACAAACTGAAAATGCTTTTATAATCTCCCTAACAGAGGAAATCAGAGAAGCTGAAATAAAAATACCAAACTTTGTATCATATAGAACGGACAGACCAAAACAAAAGAAAAAAGGCGGTGTCATCACCTACGTGGATGGCCACTTTGCAGCTAGGACACAAGTTCTCCACTCAGAATCAAACTTGTACACAGAATCCCTGGTACTATACATTAAAGACCTTGATTCGGTATATATAAATATATACAGGCCACCAGCGTGCCCAACAAATAAATTTAATGACCAACTAACAAAGATTAGAAAAGTAATTAACTCACTACCACCACCCATGCCTACCATTATGCTCACTGGTGATCTAAACTTCCCGCTCATAGACTGGGAGTTGGAGTGTATATGGAGGAGCAGGGGACATGCGGACTCAGGCAGAAGCTGTCCTGAACTTTGCGGAGGATTTCTGTTTACATCAAGCCATCAACACTCCCACAAGAGGTGACAACATACTGGACATTGTGATGACAAACAATGATGACCTTTTACATAATATTACTGTAAACAAAACTAATCTCTCAGATCATAACATCATAACCCTGACGACCAGCTTACCTACAAAAATGCAAACTAGAATTCCTAGTGCAGCACAACAAGCACCAAATTTCAGCCGAATGAACTTTCACAGCGAGTCAGTCTGCTGGGAAAGTTTAAAGAGAGACCTCGGTGAAGTAAACTGGAATTCACTCATAAAAGACTGCGATCCTGAGGCCCAATACGATATACTGTACTGACGACTAAATGCTTGGAAATATCAGAGAAATATGTACCGTTGAGGAGATCGTCTAATAAGACCTCTCCTTATAAGGGTAACATACCAAGGGACCGAAAAGTTCTGATGCGAAAGAGAACAAAACTAAGAAAAAAACTCAAGAACACCAACAACATTGAAATACGGACGCAAACCGAAAACAAAATTACCATCATAGAAGAAAAACTTAAAAGGTCAGTTAAATTAGAAGATGACCGGAAAGAAATACAAGCCGTGGCATGCATTAAAACCAATCCTAAATACTTTTACAAGTATGCCTCAAACAAGTCAGTAGTGAGAGCGAGTGCTGGCCCACTGACTGACTCAGACGGCCGAACCATAAACGAACCTCAAGAGATTGTTGAAGAACTACTGCTCCAGTACAAAAGTGTCTTCAGCAACAAAATAATCAACTCACCTATGGACTTTTTTCGTCACGGTACTGACTGCACATCAAAACTGACGGGACATAACTTTAAGCAGAGACATCATAGAAGGAGCAATTAAAGAGATGGCTACTAACTCGGCAGCTGGTCCCGACCACTTCCCTGCTGTGCTCCTTAAACGTTGTGCTAAAGAGCTGAGCGTTCTTTTGCTCTTTCTTTATAGAACTTCATTAGAATCTGGTATAATACCAAAGAAATTAAAAAGTGCCAACATCACACCAATCCACAAGGAAGGGTCGAAGACAGAGGCAAAAAATTATCGACCAGTTGCCTTAACCTCCCACATTATTAAAGTCTTGGAGAGAATAATGGTTAAGAACATGGCTCAATATCTCGAACAAAACAACAAAATGAACCAAGACCAACATGGTTTTCGCACTGGGCGTTCATGCCTCTCCCAACTGCTTGCCCGCTATGAAACAATTTTAGAAAAGCTGGAATATAACAACATTTTTGATGTGGTCTATCTTTATTTCGCAAAAGCCTTTGACAAGGTAGACCACGGCATTTTGTTACACAAGATAAGACAAATGGGCATTACTGGAAAGCTCGGGATGTGGCTGCACTCGTTTCTTACTGACAGGGAGCAGTGTGTAGCGGTGCAGTGTCTCGGCCGTCGGTGGTCAACAGTGGGGTGCCACAGGGATCGGTCCTTGGACCTCTGCTATTTCTGATCCACATATCCGACATAAACAGACACGTCTTACACTCGTCTGTAGCTTCTTTTGCCGATGACACCAGGGTACTGAAGGAAGTTTCTTCAGTATCGGATGCCGAAAAATTACAAACTGATCTGGCATCACTTTACTCGTGGGCAGAGCATAATAACATGTCCTTCAACGACAACAAATTTGAGCATATACATTACAGTTCAGGGGGAATCAATTACAATGCAAACACGTTTGCAGCACCGGACGGTTCACATATAGACACCAAGGAGTATATAAGAGACCTAGGAATTACCCTCAGTTGTGACGGAAACTTTACCCAACATATACAAAATGTGGTAAAGAAGGCACGAAGCCAGGCTGGCTGGACCCTTCGCACTTTCCGGACACGTGAAAGGCTTCCTATGCTGACGTTATACAAGTCACTCGTGATACCATTGCTAGAGTATTGTTGTCAGCTGTGGAGTCCGTGGCGAGCAGGAGAGAAGCAGTCACTTGAAACAGTACAACGATCTTTCACCGATAGAATATCTGACGTCCGACATTTAGACTACTGGGCAAGGTTACGTGAACTCGACCTTTACTCACTAGAAAGGTGTAGAGAAAGGTACGCTATATTATACATCTACAAAATATTGACCGAAAAATCTGTAAATAACTTGAATATACGGTTTAGCATCCACCAACGACGGGGTCGGCTCTGCCATATTGAAAGGATATACCCCAGAGCAAGTACAAGAATCAAGACGCTCATAAGAAAACGCTTTTGCTATAAGAGGGCCACTCCTTTTCAATGCACTGCCCAGACACCTGCGTGACTCAACGGAACATAACCTTGAACGTTTCAAGAACCAACTAGATACATTCCTACGGATAATACCCGATCAACCCAAGCTGCCACATTACCACCTCTGCGCTGCCAGCAACAGCATCATAGACCAGATGGCGAAGAGACGAGCAGACGGGTTATACTAGTTGGCGGCGCATCAGCGTGGCCACGGGCAGCAACTACTGCCTGAAACTACTCACCACACAACATTAGTGTTTCAATTGTCGCCGGGGAAGCACGTGTTTAGTGAGAAAATGTACTATAATGAGTGTGTCTAAGAAACAACAGGCTTCCTTGACATGATTCTTAACACTAAAACAACCACCATCAACCAGTACAACTAGTTGTTTTACCTGAAGATGGCTTCCCTGATGTGGGCCGAAAATGTGTAAAGAAAAATGAAATGAATAACTGTCCAGTACACTTCAAGGTCCTTTAAGACCTTCAGCACCTTCAGGAGAAAGATGGAATAATCAGGATTTTCGGAATAATCTTCAATCTACATCTACAAAGGTCCTATTGAGATCTCAGCCAATCAGAGTTAAGGAGCTGGGGGTCTGGTTAGTAGTTGGATGGGTGACCGCTGCCTCTACCACCCACTACCCACCATCCAGTCATGGTAGAACCATCGAATCCAAGGAGAGGGATCAGCGACAGTGAATCAGAGGATGAAGCATCCCAAAACGTGGAGGGAGCCCCCTGGAATGCAACCGACCAAAAGAAGGACAAAAAGGAGAGGCGCAGACTGAAGAGAACTGGGGTGAGAATTGGAGAAGCCACCCAGAATGAACATGAGGAAGTACACATCCAAGGAAAGGCCAGGAAATTCAGAGTTCAACCGAGCGAGGATTTCCCAACAGGAATGCACGTTGTACAAGAGCTGGAAATCAGACACCTAGATCTGAACATATTAGTGAAGCCAAATGACAAGAAAGAGGTCATAATCATCGCCAAGGATGAAGAAGCAGCTAAAGTTATGGAAAACCTCAACAGCTTCGGAGCAAAAGCCATCAACATAAGCGAAATACTACCTGAAGACAGACTGTGGAAGGCAGTAGTGATGAAATATTCAATTCAGTTTGAACCAGAGTTGCTATGCAGGCACCCACAAGTTACAAGAGCCGAAAGATGCACCATCACCAACAAAAACGAGGAAGGTGAGAGAGTAAAGATACCTACCAGACAAGTCATCATCACAGTAAGAGGACCCCTGCAAGAAGACCACATTGAACTACGCACTTACGGTATATTCAGCATCAGACCCTACGCCCCTGAACCAATACGCTGTTTTAGGTGCCAGAAGTATGGCCATCACCAAAACTCATGCCACAGGCCTTTTATTTGTGGCATTTGTTCAGGGCCACACAAGACAGAAACATGCCTAGAAAAATTCAAGAATCATCAGGAAACGACAGCAAAATGCCCCAACTGCAGTAACTCGCACCACGCATGGAGACACAGATGTAAGGTGAGGAAAGAGAGCGTAAAACAATGTCTCCAACAACATGAGCTCCGCAGAGACAAGCAAATACTGACTGCACCCCCAACAAGGAACGCCTGGAGAATAAGAGAGGAGTCAAAGAAGGCAGATGCTATACCAACCCAGGAGGACTTCCCCGAGCTTAACAGATACGGACCAACACAAGAAGATACGCTGGTGCACCAAGCACCATTACACAACAACGAAGATATCAACAGGGTCTCGCCTCAACCTGATGTACAAAAGACAATAACAATGACAACAACCATGCTCAAGGAGCTCCTGCTGGGGCTTGCTGGCATCCTTAGTAGCAATATGGACACACAAACCCTGGAAGACCACGTTGACAGGCTAATCGATACGGTGGTGCCAGGCCAAGTTCACGCAACAGACAAACCGAGCGTCAACTCACACACTGAGCACTACACCACAAGCAAAACTGTGAAGCAGGGAAACGCAGTTAGCACACCAGCAATAAAAACACGAAGCAAGACAAAAACGCTCCGCACGGAAACCACCAACAGCAGAGAAATTAGTACAACAACCAATGAAGAAACAGAGGACTCCAATCACTTCAGGGAAGAACATTCCTTGGAAGGACAGCAGAAGTCTACAACAGGCAACAATAATCAACATCATGGATATTGACAACTCTCTAAAAATACTACAGTGGAACGTCCGAGGGATCCGAGCGCAAGCACACAACTTAAGAGCAGCAGCTGGTACAGAACACATCGACATCTTCATACTACAGGAAACACTACTCCCTGCTACAAAAAACTTCAACATCTCAGGGTACACTCTCTACACATTACCCAAAGATGACGACCATAGGGGCCTCGCTACGCTGGTCTCCAACAAATTATCATCCAGGAAAATCCCGAACCCAATTTTCTGCGGCGACAAAGTCGAATCTCTCGGGGTCGAGGTGTAAATTGGGAATGTGCAAATTACAGCATACAATATCTACAGACAGCATGAGGGAGAGCTAGAAATAGGAGAACTTCTGAACCTCGCTGCCTATGAACAAGTCATAGTAGGGGGTGACTTCAACGCTCACCATCCCCTCCTAAACCCACAACGTGCTACGAGAAATGTACATGGAACCCACATAATCGACACCCTAAGCCTCAACCCTGAGATAACAATCCTTAACAATTCAGAACCCACACACATACAAGGAGGAGTTCTTGACCTTACCTTTGTATCAACGGACCTGCTTCCCAACACCCACTGGGAGATACACCCCACACTCACAAGCGACCACTTCGCAATACTCACAATCATCAACAGACTACAACCACCACAGCCACCCCCCCCCCCTCCTCCCAAATGGAACATGAAAATGACTGACTGGGAAGAGTTCCAAAGAGTGATGGACGAGTGGAGCATCAACTACAACCCTTCACCCAATGCCAGCCTCGAAGTCCTTGAACTAGACCTGGTCAATGCCATACATAGAGCAGCGGACAAGGCTTGCCCACAAATGAGGAATGGCAACAGAACATACAAGGATCACTGGTATTACGACAAGGATGTTCGAAAGCTGTATGCAAGGATCAACGCTGCAAGAAAGCTCTACAGGAGGAACAGGACCAACGACAACAGGGAACTACTACAAGCAGTTGTGAGCATCACAAATAATCAACTTCGAGCAATCATGAGGAGGAAATGGCTCGAATGGTGCTCGGCCCTGAATGCTCACACCAACCTAGCCGATCTCTGGGGACAAATCCGCACCGCCTCAGGGAAGAGAACAAGAAGGCAGCCAACACACCCGGAGCCACAGCAAGAGGCAGAAAGACTAGTGGGCCTGTTTGCTGGCCGGGCTGCCACAATCCAGCTCCCATCTGCCGTGCAGCAGCAGCAGCTGATACTCCTACCCCAACGAGAAGCTATCATCGAGGAGGCCGGCCGTACCGACTCTGAATTCGACCACCCTTTCACCATTGAGGAATTGACCTCCATCTGCAAGTCAGGAAAGGACACAGCTCCAGGGTCGGACGGCATCACTTACACGATGATCACCAAAAGCGGGTTGGGGAGCCAGAGAATGCTGCTGAACTTAATAAACAAGTCATGGGAGCAGGGCCGGCTGCCCACGACCTGGAAGGAGGCAGACATACAACCAATACCCAAACCAAATGACCCAGGGTCCCTACGCCCAATAACCCTACTCAGCTGCCTCAACAAAACCGCAGAGAAGATGGTTAAAAAGAGGCTGCAACACTGCATCGGACCGCTGCACAACCACCTGTTCGCCTACACTGACAGGGTGGGTACAGCTGACAACCTTGCATCCATCCTTGGAACAATCGACGGACAGCAGTCAGTGGTGGTCTTTCTCGACCTGGAAAAAGCCTTCGAACTCGCCAGCCCTGCGGCCATACTGGAAGCTCTCGTCAACAAAGGGGTTCGAGGGCAACTCATCAAATGGATCAGAGACTACCTCAGTGGTCGCTATGTCAGAGTCAAATTCCAGGGGAAGAAGTCTCTATACAAGCTTCTTGAAAATGGGACCCCCCAGGGCGGCATCCTGAGTACCCTGCTCTTCAACCTGCTCATGGAGATACTCGTCACACTCGTAAACCTCGAGTTTGGCCGCGGCGTACATCTCTTTGGCTATGCTGATGATCTTCAGCTCATCGCACGGGGACCAAACAAACTCAGAAATGCACAAAGGGCACTGCGCCTGATAGAGGAGACCTGTGCTGCCCTCGGGTTGAAAATCAACGGACGGAAGACCAAGGCCATGGCCATCAAACACCAACATCCAGATCGGAGGCTCCAGGTGCAGGGAGAAAACATAGAATGGGTGAGGGAGCATAAGTGCCTCGGAGTATGGTTCGACACAGGCCTAAACTTCAACAGGCAAGTGGACTACCTCCGAACCAGGACTATCGGCAGAGTACGTATCATGAGATCACTTACGGGTCTCCACGCAGGAGCTGATCAAGAGGTCCTGAGACTCTACTACACCCATGCTGTACGGACTCTGGTCGACTATGCAACGCCTGCCCTGGTAGCGCTCAACAAGGACCAGATACAGAAACTACAAGTTCCTCAGAACCAAGCACTTAGGCTAATGTTAGGTGCTACTGGTTGGACACGCATTGCCAACATGCAGATGGAGACTGGGATAGCACCCATCGAGACGCGCATCCGCAAGAATGTTGCGTGCCTGGTGGCTAGGACCTACATGAGACCAAGATATAGCATCATCAAGGACAAGATCACGACAGCCCTTCGGCAAAGGCCAGATCTCTTCCAGGACAGAAGGTGGAGTCGCAGGGTAGCCGAAATATTAAAAATGTTTGGAATGCAGCACATCGCACATCTTGGTGAGGACCTTCCCCACCCAGACTATATCCCAACACAGCCCTGGGCAAGAAAGAACTCATCATACACACTTGCCAAGATCACAGTGAAGAAACAAGAAGAACCGCTAGTCGCAAGGATTGAGGCAGAGCTCAGTATTGCGAGGATAGAAGGAGCAACCGTCTACTATACAGATGGATCCGTCAACCAGGAGACTGGACGATGCGGGGCTGCCTTCTACCACGAAGGACAGTCCTACTGCTGGAGAACAACAGACGGATGCTCCACCCTCCAAACAGAACTCTGCGCAATATTTCAAGCCTGCAAGCATGCACTCCACAACCCAGCTGATCGAGTGGTTATACACACGGACTCAAGATCTGCTATGGAAAACCTCCAAAGCAACAGGCTCAAAGACAACATCCGCCTCACAACATCCATACTGGCGGTCCTTAGCCAACTTGACAATCTGGGGAAAACTGTAGATTTCAGTTGGATTCCGAGCCATGTGGGTATTGCTGGAAACGAGGAAGCCGACAAAGCAGCCAAGTCAGCCACCCAAATAGCCCAAATTACCTATACAGTCAGACCATCCCTCTCCCTGGTAAAAGCGAAAATCAGGAACAAGGAGGACCAGCTCCGCAAGGAGTATCACAGAGGGCTAACAAGCAGAGGATCCTTCTCATGCAACTGGTACAGAAATGCAACAAATTACCAGCAGCTCAGCCTTCCCAGTAACACACCCAGGGCAGTAAGAGTCAACATCCATAGACTCAGACTCGGCTACAAATGCAACTGGCAATTAAAGAGGCCGGAAGCAAGGGACTGCACACACTGTCAGACAAACACAACCCTACCGCTCCTTCACTGGCTGCTGGAGTGCGAAGACACCGTACCCCTAAGAGCAGGAAACAACATACCTACGACCGATCCAGCAGATGCCAGTGCAATCCAGGTTGCAACACAGCTCATCAGAAAGTCCTGGACTGACAACCCAGACCTACTCATCCAGACAGTACAAGACACCCCCCCACCACGATGATATTAGCTCAGCTTGAGCAGGTCAGCCTAGTTCGAACTGTTACACAGAGCTCAAAATGTCAAATAGCTTAGCAGGTTAGTTTTTGAGTTGTGGGCCGTCTAATGACAAAGGCCCGGTTTTGGACATATCACCATGTCTGAATAAAAAAAAACTCACCACAGGAACCACAGTTGTGTGTGTGTGTGTGTGTGTGTGTGTGAGAGAGTGTGTGTATGTGTGTGAGAGAGAGAGAGAGTGTGTGAGAGAGAGAGTGAGTGACAAAGAAGTAAGGTAGCGGTACTAAACTTGGGTATGTAAAATGACGGAAATTTAAGAGGAAGAGAATATACACAAGAAATATATAGGACAGGAGAGAGAGAGAGAGTGTGTGTGTGTGTGAGAGAGAGAGTGTGAGAGAGTGTGTGTGAGAGAGAGAGAGAGAGTGTGTGTGTGTGTGTGTGTGTGTGTGTGTGTGTATGTATGTGTGTGTGTGTGTGAGAGAGAGAGAGAGTGACAAAGAAGTAAGGTACCGGCACTAAACTTGGGTATGTAAAATGACAGGGAAATTTAAGAGGAAGAGAATATACACAAGAAATATATAGGACAGGAGAGAGAGAGAGAGAGCGGTGAAGTGTGGGAGGGGGGGGGGGGGGGTAACACTATCTGATGCAACTTCTGGGGGTTATGATATTTGTGTTATATTATTATTGAAGGTTTTGATTACTGTTGCTATTTTCGACCAATGATTATTTTGTTTCCCTTTAGAATAATTAAAACGCCTCTCCAGACCACCTTCAAACTACAGGTAAAAAGAAATATATATACAGTATATAAAATATATATAAATATATATACAGTATATAAAATATATATAAATATATATACAGTATATAAAATATATATAAATATATATACAGTATATAAAATATATATAAATATATATACAGTATATAAAATATATATATATACAGTATATAAAATATATATAAATATATATACAGTATATAAAATATATATAAATAAATAAATAAATTAATAAATATACCGTATACTGTATATAAGAAAATATACCGTATACTGTATATAAGAAAATATACCGTATACTGTATATAAGAAAATATACCGTATACTGTATATAAGAAATTAATATGTATACTGTATATAATAAATTAATAAATATACCGTATACTGTATATAATAAATTAATAAATATACCGTATACTGTATATAATAAATTAATAAATATACCGTATACTGTATATAATAAATTAATAAATATACCGTATACTGTATATAATAAAATATAAAAATATAAATTAATCAAATAAACGCCACCCAGACCCCCTTCAAGATAAGTAGGCCTATGTACATTATTCAGTAGAACAATTTCCCGGCTAAAGGCCTGTTTCTCCTAAATTGTAGGCTCCCTATCGCTCGCCCAGAAAAAATCGACACCTGGATGGGGTGAAGTGTCTTATAATCGCCAAACTAATGAGGTGAATCGTTTTAAGATCTCCAAACCAATGCATTGAATCAGGGCAGTTCCAAAAAGATCCGCCCTGCACCAGATAGAGTTAAGGACGGGGGAGAGGACGAGAACACTGACATAAAACAGAACAAATATGAGACATAAGAGAGGGTGGTGGAATGTGGTGGAAAGGAAAGGTGGGGAGGGAAAGGAAAGAGGTGGTGGTGGGGAGGAACAGGAAGAAAGAACAGAAGTGGAGAGGGAGGAGAGAGTAAAGAATGAGAAGGAGAGAAGGGGAGGTGATATAAGGGGGGAGAGAGAGAGAGATGGGAGGGATGTGGGGAGAAGGGGAAGAATAAGGGATGTGGGAGAATATAAATGGGAAGGACGGGGAGAAGAGAGAAAAGGGGGAAGTGAAATGGGAGGATCGAAAACAGACGAAAAATAGGAACGGCAACAACTCCGAGTACGAAAAGAGAGAGAAAGAGTGAGTGAATGAAATAGTGAGAGTAAGTGAGTGAAAGTAAGTGAGTGAGTGTGAGAGTGAGAGGAGGAGGAGGGGGGGGGGGGGGGGGGGGGGCAGGCCAGAAGTTTTAAGCGGGTGGTCTGGAGAGAGGCAAGGTAATACTAAACCTCTTTAATTTTACCCGCACTCTCTCTCCCTCTTTTTATAGTTGTTTCCCCAGAATTTTATTTTACGTCGGTATATACCGGTATATTTTATTTTACGTCGGCATATACCGGTATATTTTATTTTACGCCGGCATATACCGGTATATTTTATTTTACGCCGGCATATACCGGTATATTTTATTTTACGTCGGCATATACCGGTATATTTTATTTTATGTCGGTATATACCTGTATATTATATTTTTCGCCGGTATATACCGGTATATTTTATTTTACGTCGGTATATACAGGTATATTATATTTTTCGCCGGCATATACCGGTATATTTTATTTTACGTCGGTATATACCGGTATATTTTATTTTACGCCGGCATATACCGGTATATTTTATTTTACGTCGGCATATACCGGTATATTTTATTTTACGCCGGCATATTTTATTTTACGTCGGTATATACCGGTATATTTTATTTTACGCCGGCATATACCGGTATATTTTATTTTACGCCGGCATATACCGGTATATTTTATTTTACGCCGGCATATACCGGTATATTTTATTTTACGTCGGTATATACCGGTATATTTTATTTTACGTCGGTATATACCGGCATATTTTATTTTACGCCGGTATATACCGGTATATTTTATTTTACGCCGGTATATACCGGTATATTTTATTTTACGCCGGTATATACCGGTATATTTTATTTTACGCCGGTATATACCGGTATATTTTTTGCAAGATTTGATTTCGTTTTTCTTCAATCCATTAAGTTGTTTACTCCTTAACACTATTTTGTATTGAATTTCTAACTAAATTGTTTTGCTAATGTATTAAAAATATGATACCGGTAGTAATAACATAAACATTACGTATTGTACCGTACAAGTGTTGGTACATTACTATATTATAAATATGATACCGGTAGTAATAACATAAACATTACGTATTGTACCGTACAAGTGTTGGTACATTACTATATTATAAATATGATACCGGTAGTAATAACATAAACATTACGTATTGTACCGTACAAGTGTTGGTACATTACTATATTATAAATATGATACCGGTAGTAATAACATAAACATTACGTATTGTACCGTACAAGTGTTGGTACATTACTATATTATAAACACATGGCAGTGATCATAGAAATAGGTAAAACACTACCTAAAGCATTTGCTTAAAGAAAATTGTTCAAAATAATGAATGTGTAAGTCAGAATTACTCAATTACATAAGTAGGTCTACAGTGTAACTGAATAGTAACCGAATACTGTGCTTGCGAACTGTGTAACTTTAAGCTCCTATACATTTCCTTTGATAGTTCTCATGTGTTTCTAATAGCCCGTGACTATACCCTGTTCCAAATAGGTAGGCCAGCAATCCTGAACCCAAACCTCTGTCACTCAAAAACGGGCTAGAGCAAATGGGCTGTACATTTCCACACCCATTCCCTGGCTAACCATACCCAAATGGTAGACATATTAGCTCGATTATTCTAAAGGTAACGCCAACGAATATGACAGTAATCTTGATCCCTTAAATTCTTATAGGCTAACTCAAAATGAATCAAAGCAATCGGGCTGACATTTCTACCATTTGGGAAGAGTCCACCAGGAAATAGGTGTGGATATTTACAGCCAGTTTGCTCAAGGTCCTTTTCAGTTACGAAGAGGTGAGGGGTCAAGATATTTGCCAAGTTCGTTGGCGCTACCTACAGTATAGTCGTTTGTGAGTTAATACAGGTTAATGTTCAAGAGTGTTGACCTACGTATTTGGAACAGGTCATACCGGTATAGTAGTGTTGTGTGTCTCCCGTAGTAGAAGTGGCCAGTTAAGGGGGGTCACCGGATCTGTTTAGCTTTCTCTCTTTCCCTGGCTTGTATCCATTCGGCCCCATTCAGCCAACTGTTTTAAGACGTTTATCCCTATCCAGGTGTCGATTTTTTCCTGGCGAGCGATAGCGAGCCAGCATTGTATGGAGAAATTCGGCTTCGCCAGACACATTTTTCTATCGAAAGATGTAAAAATTTAGCTTCCTGTCAAAAACAAAAATATACATATGCTGGCTCGCTACCGCTCCCCAGGAAAATATTGACACCTGGATGGAGGTATAAGTCTTAAAACAGTAGGCTGAATGGGGCCGAATGGATACAAGCCAAAGAGAGAGGGAGAGAAAGAGAACAAAAAAGAGAGGTGTATGTATTCCCCATTATTATTATAAAGGTTGAAGTTGAACTCTTGATTATGACCGTACCGTACCATCTTTAACCGCGCATCAGTGTATGGGACATTTGTACTTCCTGGTATGGATATAAGAATACTAATAGCATCCCATTTATGGCACATTATTACTTCCTGATATGGAGAACTAGCCAATGCCATACCGTACCGATATATTTTGGTTTCAGTTTAAATGTATCTACAGGAGGAGCAGGCTTTCATTATAGGTTTGATTCCATTGAGTGCATTACAAACTAGTACCCGTAGGCTATATAACCTGCTAGTCGAGACAGAACAAGGGGGGAGGGAACGCAAAGGTGGTCCCAGACCCTAAGAATTGGAACTTTGAATGTAGTTTCTGTTGGGGCTCTGTCTCAAGTCGGCCACTCCCAGCTAGGGGGTATGTGCCTGCGTACATACAGTACATACAACTATAAACGGTAAGGTAGAAGAGTAAAATAACATGCGAATATTGAAATATGGATGAAATAATAATACATAACGGTAGCAGAGATCATATACACATGCCAACATATAATGAGTAAAACACGAACACATGTAAGTAAATAATATGGGAGGGTATAAAGTGTGGAGTAACTGTACATATCTGGGTTTAATTAAGATGCCAGACCGTAGTAACTGGTCCTGCCACTTCTCATCCGCTCACCAACCAGAACCAATTTAAACCATACTTCACACCACAAAGTCCTTGACCAAGGGAAGTAAAAGCAAAAGCTGTGTCCAATGAAACAGTCATTCCATTCTTGGGTGAACAAAGAACCCATCCCATTGAAAAGATGAAGATGCAAGAATTCCTACTCTGTTCAAATAAACCTCTTGTGCAAGATTATGAACAGATATAATTAGTTATCAGCGCTGAGTGGCCCTGCCACATCTCATTTCTTGACGACATCTCACATCCATTTAAATCATACTTCAATGTTAACTAACCTGTTTTGCCTCATTAATCAAATAACTAGCAGTCCACACACCAGTTTTCATCAGTTATATCGCTACGTTAGCTAATATATCTTCATCGAAATTGTGATAATGTCAGATGAGTTTTAGGATAGTTGACATGGGTAGGATTCCACCATTTAAGAGATGTTCCTTATCAAACGTGATTTTTTGTCTTAATACTCTCATTGCCGTCAGGCAACTTTTATTGAGGTGAAGAAGGGTTTCTTGTAAGAAAAGGTCAAATCATTATGAATCCAATAATCTGAACGTTGCTAGAAATATAAAATAAAAATAGTGTTTTAAAGAAGGATATGCCAGGTGGTGGTAAGCGGTGGTGCCATTTTTCACCCTCTGGACAGCAGCCCACACCAATTTACACTCAACTTTATTTTTAATCATAGTCATTTTAACTTGCTTCTTTGAGCTAGTTACATGCTGCCGGGTACTTCCTTAAACTCTCTACTTTAATATACATTCAGCAAATAACAACGTTTCCCAGAGTGTTGGGGCTTGTTCAAAAGGGTGAGTACGGTAAATATACATTAATGTATAACTTTTTCATACATTTAACTTCCTACTTTTCTTCTAAACACTACCAATAGTGGTTTTGTAAGTATATTTATATTATAGTATATAATTCAAATGTTTAATTTGGCCTAAAAGTAACCCATATTAGGCCTAACCATATCTACTTACTTCCAGAGTCCCGATGGCTTACAGGTAATCTGCTTATCGGTACAATTATGTAAGGTAATATGCAAACATTATTGACATTTACCTTAAACCAAATGGTATCTAATTATTATACCAATATCCGTTCCCCTAACATATAATTGTTTTGTACGGTGCCGTATCTAAAACATTTATTTACCTTACCTTTGGATACCTTTGGATGTGTTCGCCGCTCCTCTAGCGGCACCAAGGAGCGCGACGCCCCTCGTTATGGGTGGTGATTTGGTGCAGTAGACTGTTTGAAGCGACAGCTCGCTCCCTTGCGAGGATGGGCTCGTCTGGCACTATTTGCAGTTCGACATCTAGGGCTCTCTTGAAGTTGTCTAACGAGATGTCCCTCATGTCTCTTACTCGCCGTGGGAGTTTGTTGAAGAGACGTGGGCCTCTGTGTGATAACCAGCCCTCTCGCAGAGAGCCCATAGCACCCCTGTTATTCATCCGGGGGATTTCGCATTCCCAGCCTCTCATCACTGAATTTCATGACTATCGGAGTATGTAGGTTTGGTACTAAACCCTCTGCGATTTTCCACGTGTATATTATTAGGTAACGTTCTCTTCTACGTTCCAGTGAGTACAGATTCAGTGCTCTTAAACGCTCCCAATAGTGTAGATGTTTTATCGAACTTATATGCGAAGTGAAATTTCTTTGTACACTCTCTACGTCATTTATTTCACCTGCTTTGTATGGGGATGTTAATACGCTACAGTATTCAAGCCGCGGTAGCACTAGAGATTTGAAGAGCGTTATCATAGGCAATTCACCGCGTGTTTTAAAAGTACGCAGAATCCAACCCGTTAGACGTTTCGCAGCCGCCACTTTGACCTGGTTATGTACTTTGAAACCCATATTTTCAGACATTAATACCCCAAGGTCTTTCACACTGTCTTTCCGTTCTATTATGTGGTTAGATTCTGTTAAGTAATTTGTAATTTCTTTAACACCATTATTATCTCCGTACCGTATTAATTGGAATTTTTCCTCATTGAATTGCATGTTGTTTTCCCTGGTCCACTGGAACACTACATTCATGTCTTCCTGCAGTCGGCCCGTGTCCTCTTGTGTGTTTACTATCTTGCTTAATTTTGTGTCATCAGCAAAAGACGACACCGTACTGTGTCTGGTGTTGGTATCTATGTCGCAAATTAGTATGAGGAACAGAAGGGGCGCTAGCACTGTTCCTTGGGGCACTGAGCTTTTGACATCCGAAGGCTCAGAAGTGACTTGGTTTACTGCTACCGATTGTTTTCGGTTTACGAGGAAATTGTATATCCACCTTCCGATTTTCCCAGTTATACCTTTTGCTTTCAGTTTGTGGGCTATTATACCATGGTCACATTTATCAAATGCCTTAGCAAAATCGGTGTAAATGATATCCACGTTTTTCTTTTCTTCTAGAGCTTTAAGAATTTTGTCATAGTGTTCCAAAAGTTGTGAGAGACATGATCTTCCCGCTCTGAACCCATGTTGACCGGTGTTGTGTAGTTCATTTGTCTCCATGAATGTTGAAATTTTGCTTCGCAGGACTCGCTCGAAAACTTTAATGATGTGAGAGGTTAGAGCTACCGGGCGGTAGTTTTTTGGTAGTGCTTTACTCCCTCCTTTATGCAGTGGGGCAATTATTGCGTTTTTCAAGCTATCTGGTATGTCACCAGTGTCTAGACTCCTTCTCCACATTATAGCCAGGGGTTTTGAGAGGTTTTCCTTACATTTTTTCATTAGGATCGAATTCCAAGAGTCCGGGCCTGGTGCCGAGTGGGATGGCATGTTGGAAATGACCTCTTCTATGTTTTTTGGACCGAAATCAATATCCAGCATCTGGGGGGTTTCCGTGGGGGAGGTTTCCATGAAAAATATATTTTGGTCTCTGATGACTTTTGTTTCATCAGGCTCACTGAATGCCATTTCATACTGCCTGCTTAAGAGTTCGCTCATTTCCTTTTTGTCCCCTGTGAAAGAGCCGTCCCCTTTGCTCAGTGGGCCGATGTTTGATGTTGTTTTAGCCCTTTGTTTGGCGTATGAAAAGAAGTATTTGTAATTTTCCTTTATACCTGCAATAGCTTTCCTCTCCTCTTCCATATGTTGTAGTTCATATGATATTCTTAGCCTTTGTTCAATTTCCACAATTTCTCTATCTATTTCGACCTTTTGCCTATCCTGTAGATTTTGATGTGTGCGTCTTTGTGTGAGTAATTTTCTTCTTCTGTACAGCCTCCTCCTTTCCCGATCTTGTTTGCTTCTTCGTTTTGTTTGTCTTGCAGGTATATGGTGGCTACAGATTTGGGTCATGGTTTCTGTTATTAAGACTAGACATTCTGCTGGTGTCAGGTTATCCATTAAATCTTCCCAGTCTATTTCCTCCATTTCTTGATTTACCTCTTCCCTCCTAATGTTTTTGTTATTGAAGTTAAATTTACTGAAGGGCCCAGGCCGGTTTTTGTTCTCGATTCTGAGGTTGTCTGTACACTTTCTAAGGTTGTTTTGATCTCAATTAATTTATGATCTGAGTATGTTGTGTCCGATATGTTAATGCTGTGTACTAGAGAGTCGTTGTTAGTGAAGACCAGGTCTAAGATATTGTTTTCCCGTGTGGGTTCAGCAATATGTTGGGTAAGACTAAAAAAATCACAAAGTTAAAAAAGCTCTCTCGTATTAGTATTTGCTTCTCCGGTGTTATTTGCCACTAACTGGTTTTCTAGTTGTCTCCATTTAATGTTTGGTAGGTTAAAGTCTCCTAGCCATATAATATTTGGTGTTGGGTTCCCCAGGGTTTCCACTTCTGATTTTATTTTGTTGAGCTGGGTTTTGCATTCTTCTCGGGATGAGTCTGGAGGCCTGTATGTAACAATAACTGCTAAATTTAGGGATTCTATTTTAACTCCAAGTATTTCCACCACTTCATTACTGTTATTTAGGAATTCAGTACATATCAGTGAGTCATGTATGTACAAGGCTACACCTCCATGTGATCTATGCGTTCTGTCCGCCCTATGTAGGTTGTAACCAGGAATCCATACCTCACTATCTTCCTGATCTTTAATGCGAGTTTCTGTGAGAGCCGCAAATATAGCGTTTCCTTCTTCTAGCAGGCCCCTAATAAATGGTACTTTGTTCGTGGTTCTATTTTTTAGGCCTTGGATATTTGCAAACAAGATTGGGGAGGGATTGTTTGGAGTACTATGTGTACCTAATAGTCTTCGGGATGTATTGGCCACTCTTGGGAGGCCAGGAGGTGCTCGAGGTGTTCTATGTGCTCTTCCATCTCCCTCAGTCTCTTCATCTTCATCTGCCCTTTCCCTCCTTGCCTTTTTCCTCTGTCTCGTCCTCGCATAGCTAGAGAGTTTTTTGGGCTACCATTCGTGTTAGGTCTAGCATATCTCCAAGTCCCTCTAATATGAAAAGCTGGGCATTTCATATTGTAGCAGGTCTTGTTCTTAAGTGATGTCTTGCAAAGGGATGGGTGATGGTATTTGCAGGTTTCACCAAATCTACATTTTCCATGACTGGTTATGTTGTTGCAAATTTTGGGATGAGCAAATCTACATGAATTCCCATTATATTCGCCCTTTTGACCAAAGTAGCACCTTCTTTCCAGATAATATCTGCACACTGGTGTAGACAACCCCAGTAGGTGGGGCTGGGGCTGCAAGGGGTTATGTGGTGAGCTAAGTGTGGTTGTGGGCGATAGTAGGCTTGGTGTATGGGTGGGTGAGGCCTGCAGGGGGGTGGAGTTACAGGTCGGTTGTAGGTGGGCAGGTGGCAGTGGTGAGGGGGGGAGACGATGTGGAAGGGGAGCCTGATATGGGGGCTTGTTGCATCCTACGTTCATCCTGCAATTGTATTTGATCAACAGCAGTTGCTGTTGCTATTAATTATAGCATTTCAATCTTCTATGATTAAAGACTGGATTGCCTTTGCTGGAAAATAGTACCGTACCTTACACTGGATGCCATAGTCTCTAGCCCACCCATATAAATATTCCTGGACTTCACTTATTTCTAATTATGATAGCATATATCTGGAAACGAATTCATCAATAGAATTATCTATATAGCCTATACATCAACTACAACTATTTTTTGAAAAATAAATTCCATTAAAAAAAATCCAGAAAATTATAATTGCATAAACAAACATAAGGGGTCCAGTAATTGTTATGAGTGGGGTAGAGACTATGGCATCCGAGTGTACCATAAATTATAATTGCATAAACAAACATAAGGGGTCCAGTAATTGTTATGAGTGGGGTAGAGACTATGGCATCCGAGTGTACCATCAATTATAATATATACTATCGGCCAACCCGGCAACAGTATAATACGAAACGTGCTTCATTAATCACACTTAAGCCGGTATCACACCAGCGCTTTTTCCCTCAACATTTATCCTCAACACTGGTCTGGCAGCTTATGAGGTTAACATTTACAATATTTCTGCCACCTATAATCACCTATCTTCAGTCTAGTTTCCGATACCAGTGCAAATTATTCCAGAAATGTTGCAGAAAATGTTTGATTACCGAATGTTGACTATTAAAGCTCTCGTGTGATACCGGCTTTACTATGAGTATAGGCCTAGCTTGCACATACTGTCCAAAGTCAAAGAACATAGTGCTTAGCTGCAAAGTAGGTCGAAGGAAACGTTTCATAAGGTACCGTATATAATTATATATACTCTATTTTTGAACCTAGCGAAAAATGTACTCTATTAGCAACTTATTACTCGCTAATTGATGGAACTATTAAATAATTGCGGCCTCTGAATCTTATTAATATAAAGTTTTCATAATTAATAACATGTGGCATAAAACGTTATAATAGCTTATACAGTAAATAAATATGGCAGCAAGTTGATTAAGACGTATGAGGCATTGAATTGACGATATTGACCTTTACAACACTAAAGAAACAGGCTATTTCCAATACACTTATTGACCTTTACAAAACTAAAGAAACAGGCTATTTCCAATACACTTATTGACCTTTACAACACTAAAGAAACAGGATATTTCCAATACACTTATTGACCTTTACAACACTAAAGAAACAGGCTATTTCCAATACACTTATTGACCTTTACAAAACTAAAGAAACAGGCTATTTCCAATACACTTATGCAGCATCTCAACGTAGCCTATTTATGGCATTGACACTTGTTGTTTTCAGCCCTAGGTATGTCAATCAAGACGGGCCTATCCTAATCTTACCCAATATAAATGACTTCTATATTGTAAATGTAATACAGATACAGAACATGGTAAGTGTGATGTTTGTGGAGGTATTTAATCAACTGATAAGGGATGGTGTCATATGTATGTTCTGGCTTATCTCACATCCCGGGTAGCTATGTGTGGAAATTCAGTTCTGATTACGTTATCTCTCAGAGGACTCTTATCACTTGATTGATAGGACTATTGCTAAGTAATTTGGTTCACCTCATAACATATCCACGTCAACAAAGCTTTATTTAATATACCGCTACATTTAAATGATTTAGGTACCGGTACTGCACGTTATCTTAATTATTACCGGTATGATGTGCAATTTCCCATTGTTTAAAATTAAGTTAGTAATTAAACTGAATGAACACAAATAATTTTACGCTAAGCCTAATTTATTTGTTCTTGTATGTTTACAAATATATATCATATTAATACCGATTACCAGTAAATCTCCTACGGTCTATATGAACCACGAATAGTTTGTCAACATTAATCCTACAATTAATGAAAATTATTATAGACAATTCTTGGCCTACCCCTGGTAACAATAAATTGGAAACCGGTACCATATTACGAAAGCTGCCAATTAACCAAGGACAATGTTGAACTTGGGCTGGGCAAACACAGGTTCATGATAACACAGGGAAGATTGGAGAATTATATACTGTATGTGTATCTGTGTGTGTTTAATGTTCGGAACCTGTTCTTCATATCATGAAATATATACTGTATATGTATCTGTGTGTGTTTAATGTTCGAAACCTGTTCTTCATAACATGAAATATATACTGTATATGTATCTGTGTGTGTTTAATGTTCGGAACCTGTTCTTCATAACATGAAATATACTGTATATGTATCTGTGTGTGTTTAATGTTCGGAACCTGTTCTTCATAACATGAAATATATACTGTATATGTATCTGTGTGTGTTTAATGTTCGGAACCTGTTCTTCATAACATGAAATATATACTGTATATGTATCTGTGTGTGTTTAATGTTCGGAACCTGTTCTTCATAACATGAATTATACTGTATATGTATCTGTGTGTGTTTAATGTTCGGAACCTGTTCTTCATAACATGAAATATATACTGTATATGTATCTGTGTGTGTTTAATGTTCGGAACCTGTTCTTCATAACATGAAATATATACTGTATATGTATCTGTGTGTGTTTAATGTTCGGAACCTGTTCTTCATAACATGAAATATACTGTATATGTATCTGTGTGTGTTTAATGTTCGGAACCTGTTCTTCATAACATGAATTATATACAGTATATGTATCTGTGTGTGTTTAATGTTCGGAACCTGTTCTTCATAACATGAAATATATACTGTATATGTATCTGTGTGTGTTTAATGTTCGGAACCTGTTCTTCATAACATGAAATATATACTGTATATGTATCTGTGTGTGTTTAATGTTCGGAACCTGTTCTTCATAACATGAATTATATACTGTATATGTATCTGTGTGTGTTTAATGTTCGGAACCTGTTCTTCATAACATGAAATATATACTGTATATGTATCTGTGTGTTTAATGTTCGGAACCTGTTCTTCATAACATGAAATATATACTGTATATGTATCTGTGTGTGTTTAATGTTCGGAACCTGTTCTTCATAACATGAATTATATACTGTATATGTATCTGTGTGTGTTTAATGTTCGGAACCTGTTCTTCATAACATGAATTTACTTGGCATGTTCTTATATATATATATATATATACCCCCCTCTCTCTCTCTCTCTCTCTCTCTCTGACTCACTCACTCTCACTCTCTCTCTCTCTCAAGTCTAGACATACCAAAGCCCTCACACCAGCCAATATACTCCTTTACTTTCATATATCCCAATCATATTTTCCCCTGTACCCTCCTACCAATGTGTGAATGTACAAAATACAATACCTTTTCGATGGAAATGGGGTAGTTAAATTGTTCAACATGTGTGTAGCCTACCCTGTATTTTACAGGTGAAAACAACAACTAAAGTTACTGTACATTCCTCCAATATCGTTAATTGTATTATTCACTTTGTAGTTTTCCTTCTATATATTTATCATTTTTATCAATTTCGATATATTTTTTTCTTCCATTTCTTTATCTTCGATTTTCTGTTGCCTAGCTTCACATTCTTGTTCCGTCCTCCTTCAACACACTCCTAACCGCGATTCTGCCCTACTCTCTAACCCAAGAGTGAACCGATTTTGTCTTTCTTCTACTCAACAAGTGCCGATAAGCTTTGGAACTCTCCCCCTCAATCTGTCTTTCCCTCATCCTGACTTAAACTGCTTCAAGCTCCTCGTGTCCAGACATTTTGACTAATAACAAACCTTGAATTTGTCTGTTACTCTTTCAACTTTGGGGAAGACACTTGTTACAGGCAGTTATGTATTTTGCCCCCTTCATACACATGGATAACAAATAAATCACCACCCATAACGAGGGGCGTCGCGCTCCTTGGTGCCGCTAGAAGAGCGGCGAACACATCAAAAGGTATCAAAAGGTATCAAAAGGTAAATAGAAAAAAATAATATACGTATATATATATATACCGGTATATATATATATATATATATATATATATATATATATATATATATATATATATATATATATATATATATATATATATATATATATATACAGTATATATATATATATATATATATATATATATATATATATATATATATATATATACCGGTATATATACAGTATATCTGAGATAAGTTAGATAAATCGATAGATAAGAATATATATAGAGATCGAGATAGAGAAGGGTGGGCGCATAAAAGCAATGCCGCGAGCAGTGCCTGCTTGGGGTGTCTGGCGGCTGTCTGGAATATAAGGGGGGAGAGGGAAGGAGGCAGCACGGAACCAAGAGAACATTAATGGAAGCATGGAAGGAAGAAGGGAAGGGAGAGTAAGGATGATTAAATGAATGAATGGATAGATGAATTAGTGAATAGGTGAGTAAGTGAGGGGGAGGTGGAATGCGTGAGAGAGTCAGCGGAAGAACATGGGGAGCTGAGAGATCGGGAGGAAAATGGGTGGGGGAGGGAGTGAAAAAAGGGGGGGTGAGAGGGAGGGATTAAAGGGGAGGAAGAGGGGTGGGAAAGGGAGAACAGAACATATATAAGGGTGGAGAGTGGAGCAAATGGAAAGGGGGGGGGGAGATTAAGGAGAGAGGATGATTGGAGTGGGTGAGAAAAAGTGAAGACGATTAAGATTGAGAATGTTCTTTCCATTATTACAATGGTTATTCGTATATCGTAAAACAATACAATAATATAAATGCAAAATACAATACATAAATCAGGCGGAAGATAGATTGTCAAAATGGTCCTGTGCTTAGTGAAATTTCAGGGCATATTATAATTATAGTGAGATACATGACATGGATTATAAAAGCCAGTGTACAGGGTTGTCGTTATATAAACTGTGTGATTAAAATATATAGCCTACATTGAATGTATTGTAATCACATCCTCATGTCATTCATTAAGCTAATAACAAGTGACTAAACAATCATTACACGTGTGCCTTGGTTTATGTTATATTATATTCAGGTACAATATAATTACAAATATCCGGTAATTATTTGCGGAACTCAGTGATATTGGGTATCATATAACATGTTGGAATCAAAGTAATCTTCCAAATATTTCATATATATACCTGATACGTATATTTTGATCTTCACCAACCTGGATTAGAGTATCATTGAGAATATTTGATGGGGTTGCTCTTGTTCCGATAAAGACATTGATTTTGTTTATTTTAGTATTTAGGTGCATAGGGTCAGATAGTCGCACTGGAGAAGTAGGACAGGTAACAGAGCTAAGTTATGATCGTAGGAGCCCAATGAAGAGAACATATTAAGAGTATAAGCAGAAGGATTGGAGGTTAGAAATAAGTCAAGAATATTGGACCGATCTTCAAGGCGGTTAGGGATACGAGTAGGGTTCTGAACTAACTGCACCAGGTTATTTCCTATTTAGGATAGAAAATATGTACCGGCAGTAATGTTTAGCAGGTTGGTCAGGTCAGTGAAATGAAAGTAGAGCCATAGGTGGTGGTGAACATTGACATCACCCAAGATGGAGATTTCAGAAGGGAAAGATGGATAGAATGTGTTCCACTGTAGAGGCAAGAAAATCAAAGAATTTTGGATAGTCAGTAGAATTAGGAGAGAGATAAACAACACAGATATACACACAACATCCACCTTTGGCTTGAAACTGAGGACAGAGCTAGTAGGGAGATAAAGCGAAGGGTTTGCTGTCAGTTGGATTAGACAACTGGGTTTCGGTGAGGAAAAGATCAGGTTTGGCAGAGGACAGATGATATTCCATAGAGTGAAAGTTAGAGAGAAAGCCACGAATGTTGCAGAAATTGATAGTGAGAGTACCAGGCAGTGGTCCAGGACATTTTGAGGAGTCATCATCAGTATGGGTCAAATTAATATACGGTCCCCTTCCCTGGGGACTCCGAGGCAGGTCAACATGGAGCAACATTTTACGTGGTTTAACCCTTAACTGGCGGCGCCCAGCTATTGTCGAGTGAAATAAATGTGGCCTATGTGGCGGGGCCCGGCTATTGTCGCAAGCAATTTTGAGCACGTAATGTGCTCTGAGAGAGAGCGGAGCGGTGGGAGGAGCGTAGGTTACCTCATGACCGCTCGCCACGGTGGCCGTGGAGCTACTGAGATGTACTCCTTTGTACTCCACCCTCTCTCACTCGTTTCACACGTAATAATGTAAGGAAATGACCGTATTTTACCGATTTTACCCTTCGGTTGCACGATCGTTGCAAGACAACCAGTGATCGTAGAAGGATGGTTCTGGTGTCATTGGAAAGCTCATTTAACGCCCTTTCAGGGATACATACTTGTATTACGCTCTGGCTCTTGTTTATGCATGAAAACGAGCACGGAAACAAGCTCGTTTATGGTAAAACCCCCCGCTGGGCGGCACAGTCAAATATACTCCACCACCCGCTCTTTGAGTGTTAAGTATTATATACCCATGGCCTAATCCAACAATTTGTTTGGAAATATAAATGTAATACCCGTAAAATGGCCTAACTTCGGTCAAAGGGGTATACTTCGGACATTTCTGGATACAAATATATAAGCTACAGTTATGGAAAAATGGCTCTGCATTAGGCCTATGGAAGAACATCACAGACATACCGTACTTGTTTTTCCATAAAATTAATGTACGGTATTTATCCCATAACTGCAGTTTAATATTTGTTTTCCAGAATGTTTGAAATTATCTCCCCGTCCAAAGTTACGTAATTTTACCGGTAATTTCCCATAACTGTGGTTTAATATTTGTTTTCCAGAATGTCTGAACAAACAAAAATCATCATCTTTACGTTGTGTACTACGAAAAACTGCGTTCTATATTTATCCCCAATTGCTACCAAGACCCAAAGACACATATTCATCAGCTGGTATAAATACCGTACTTTTCAGTTCAACAGAACATTAACATCAGGTTAGTAGGCTCAAATACACCATACATGTAACCTTGCAAAGCCAGACTAAGCCACTATGGCGAGGTACACATATCCTCTCATCCAAATTCCAGGAATAAGCCTGTCCGACAATAAATATTATATAGTTGTTGGTGATGATTATGGTATGATGATGAAGTTAAAGATAAAGAAGTACCGTAGGTGAGAAGGAGGATGAGCATAAGCTATGGCGAGTCTAGACCAATTGTAACCCCAAACCTCGTGTAACTCAAGGAGGGCTGGAACAAACGGCCTGCATATTTCCACACCTATTTCCAGTTTGACTTGTTCAAAATATCCGAGATATCAGCTCGATTCCTGAGGTCCATGTTATGAGTTAGATTGCATAAAAGAAGATGGGGGGTGTAGACTCGCCATCATCAATAAACTACCGGTAAACTCTTTAAGCGGGGATGGGCCGGATTTCTGGACAACTTTCTCCCTCGTTTAGCCCCATTAGTTTTCAGATGTTAAGATGTTTGCCCCATTAGTTAATCGATTTTAAGACCTTTCGCCCCATTTCTTCGTCAATATTTAGACCTTTCGTGCTATTTAGGTGTCGATGTTTTCCCTGGCGAACGATAGTGAGCCTGTAACGTTGGAAGAAGCGGCCTTTGGCCGAGAAATTTTTCTATCGAAAAATTTACAAATTAATCTAGGGGTATGTAATGGATGTTTTTTTTTAAATTTGATGGAGGTCTAGGGAGGAAACTAGAAAAATAATGAATACATGCAAAAATCGCCCAAAAAGTGAATCATCTCCCCTTAACATTCTATTCAGTGCCAATACAACATAACTAATGCTCCTAGTCCTGCCACGTTAGTGGCAGGGCAGTAGTTCCCTTTCCAATGTTCCCTTACCCACTCTAAACCACTGTTTGGACACTTGATCCTCAGTGTTTTGGAGGACAAGCAACCTAGAAGGGTCACTAGACCTGTTGTTGCTTGATTTCCTTTGTACTCCTTTGTACTCTTAGTTTTAGGTAAGATTCCCATTACCTACCTCTTGTCTAACTTTCTTTAGGTCAATTAGTGTTGGAAAAAACGCTTGTGTGAATCCTCCAGAGAGAGAGAGAGAGAGAGAGAGAGAGAGAGAGAGAGAGAGAGAGAGAGAGAGAGAGAGAGAGAGAGAGAGAGAGAGAGAGAGAGAGAGAAGAGAGAGAGAGAGAGAGAGAGAGAGAGAGAGAGAGAGAGAGAGAGAGAGAGAGAGAAGAGAGAGAGAGAGAGGAGAGAGAGAGAGAGAGAGAGAGAGAGAGAGAGAGAGAGAGAGAGAGAGAGAGATAGAGAGAGAGAGAGAGAGAGAGAAAGAGAGAGAGAGAGAGAGATAGAAAGAGAGAGAGAGAGAGAGAGAGCGAGAGAGAGAGATGAGAGAGAGAGAGAGAGAGAGAGAGAGAGAGAGAGAGAGATAGAGAGAGAGAGAGAGAGAGAGAGAGAGAGAGAGAGAGCGAGAGAGAGAGAGGAGAGAGAGAGAGAGAGGAGAGAGAGAGAGGGGAGAGAGAGAGAGAGAGAGAGAGAGGAGAGAGCGAGAGAGAGAGAAGAGAGAGAGAGAGAGAGAGAGAGAGAGAGAGAGAGAGAGAGAGAGAGAGACAGAGAGAGGAGAGAAGAGGGAGAGAGAGAAGAGGAAGAGAGAGAGAGAGAGGAGAAAGAGAGAGAGAGAGAGACGAGAAAGAGAGAAAGAGAGAGAAGAGAGAGAGAGAAGAGAGAGAGAGAGACGAGAGAGGAGAGAGAGAGAGAGAGAGAGAGAGCGAGAGAGAGAGAGAGAGAGAGAAGAGAGAGAGAGAGAGAGAGAAGAGAGAGAGAAGAGAGAGAGAGAGAGAGAGAGAGAGAGAGAGAGAGAGAGAGAG
This sequence comes from Paralithodes platypus, assembly GCA_032716605.1. Classification (NCBI taxonomy): domain Eukaryota; kingdom Metazoa; phylum Arthropoda; class Malacostraca; order Decapoda; family Lithodidae; genus Paralithodes; species Paralithodes platypus. The sequence continues at coordinate 43,199,465 of CM064503.1, forward strand.
AGAGAGAGAGAGAGAGGTTACATGAAGGGAGGAAGGGATTGTCAAGTACAGTACAGCGTTCCCTAGGCCTAGGCTAGTGTAAAGCATAAAAAGAGGGCTGGCAGGTAGGCTACTGGCGAATCTGACTGACACTGACCATAGTGTCTCACATATAGGCTACTGTTATCTATATAATATTTTCGATTGTCTGTCTGTGTGTGTGTGTGTGTGTGTGTGTGTTCTTAATAGGCGGCCGCAGTTTTGGACCTGGGGAGCTGAAACTTTGCATGTGGGTGTCAATTGACCTGGGTCAGGTCATAGAGGGAGCGAGGCCACGATCGGAGGTCGTTTCGAGGCCGAAATTGAGAAAAAAAATGAAAAAAAACAAATAATAATAAAATGGCCGTTTGGGGCAGGAGGCCTCCGATCGAAAAGGTGTATGGAACAAAAGTTGTTCGCAGCCCCCCAAAATGAGGGTACGGATGAGGTCAGATCCAAAATCGGAGGTCATTTAGCGGCCGAAATCGAGGTCGCCGTTTAATGAGGCACAGGGAGGTCGAGGCCGGTGATTATGGTAGTAGTAGTATTGTGATGATTGTGGTAGTAGTGATTGATGATGGTCATTATGGTGATTACCCGGGCAACGCCCGGGTATCCCTGCTAGTACTGTATAGGGTAGGATCGTTAGTATCCAATCAAAAAGTGCCATTTACTGATTTTGACTGCCAATTCCAATAAGAATTAAGTACAAAAATACTTTTGTTTACCCTTTAACACCTACACCAGTAATAAAAGTTTATATTAAGAGTAATGTCAAGTGTCCGTGAAACAATTTTTGTTTTATATTACCTGATTGGACTTAATGGTAATACCGCTAAGTCCAATCAATTGACAGCTAATTCTAATCACGTACCATTAATAATCCAAATATATATATTATAGCTATTCCCTTTAGTATATTAGTTTGCTACATAAAACCTACATTTAGTCCAATTTATTTCAAAATATAACAATTAGTTTGCCCTTAATGACAAAGTTAAGCAAAATTTAAAAAATTGGAAAAACAAAATAAGAAGAATAAAGATGAAATTATTGAGTTATTAACTTGTAATGATGATGAAAAATAGACAAATATCAGTATTAGTACCCCTTTACATAAAAATAATGATTTTAAAGGCTAGGATACTTTATTCTGATAAACCCTTTCAGGCACAATAGATAAAAAAAATGTAATTTTTCTCCCGTTTCTTACGGTAACCCGTAAGGAAATTACTTTTTTGTCAGCTTAAAAAATATCTCTCTTTATTTGTTCTTTTTAAATCAATTATAATATATTGACAAGGAGAGGTGATTGGATACTAACCCCAAATGTATCCGATCACAAAATATTTTCCTTTCAAAATGCTTCACTTTATGCTACATATTTTTATTTTTTATTTTACATGTCTTACAGGTTTTAATAATTTCCATAGCACCTATAATTCGTTATATAATGTGGTGTGTTAGTATCCGATCCACCACTGTGGTCGACTGGTTGACCACTGTGGTCAACTGATCCACCACTGTGGTCAACCGATCCACCACTGTGGTCAACCGATCCACCACTGTGGTCAACCGATTGACCACTGTGGTCAACTGATCCACCACTGTGGTCAACCGATCCACCACTGTGGTCAACCGATTGAGCACTGTGGTCGACTGATCGACCACTGTGGTGGATCAGTGATCGGATACTAACACACCACATTATATAACAAAATATAGGTGCTAGGGAAATTATTAATCCTGTAAGACATGTAAAATTCAAAATAATAATATGTAGCATAAAGTGAAGCATTTTGAAAGGAAATATTTTGTGATCGGATACTAACGCATCAAGGATTTTGGGTTTAGTATCCAATCACTTCTCTTTGTCAAACTCATTTGCAATATAATCAACTATATGCATTTTCCATGTGTCATTCCAACATTCCACTACAATATATTACCATAAATTTTGAAAAGAACAAATAAAGAGCGATAATTTTTAAGCTGACAAAAAAGTCATTTCCTTACGGGTTGCCGTAAGAATCGTGAGAAAAATTACAGTTGTTTACATTCGGTGTACGGTAGAATCTAAAGTATTTATCCATTTTTGTTTTCACACAATACTTAGCTTTCATAGCTCTATAACCTGTATATAAGGTTAACACTGTATCTTTTATAGTTTTGTTAGTAGCAGTTTTTTGTACACTAAAAACTTAAAGTGATTGGATACTAAGTGATTGGATACTAACGTTTCTACCCTAATTGTAAACATGATAGGCAATAATTAAATGGTAACATATAGATAGATAGATGTATCTTTGCAATCTGTAGCTCAAACTCATTTATTTAGATAATATTTGTTAAGGTACCGTACGGGAATTTTGGCTTCACTGTTTGGCCCTGACACTCCCTCCTTCAGTATACTACCTCCAAGGTGGCAGTAACTTGGTGATGCTGGAGGTATACAGCTACGTGTAGTGTGCTGACGCAGGGGAGCTGCTTTACAATTTTAAAGAGGGGAGCAGAAGCTTTATCGACACACACTCAGCACATTATTTATAAGCAGGAAAAGAGAGAGAGAGATTTGTGTAGTGTGCTGACGCAGGGGATGAACAATATTAAAGGAGGGGGGGGGGGGGCTGCAAGGAGTTACAAGCAATATTTAGTATCTCAAAAATCATCCTGAAATGTTATAAGTAACTTAGTGTAACACCCCGTCACAGGTATTTTTCACAAATGTATATATATACCGGTATTTATTTATACACCCTAAGATACCACGTGTGCAATTTTGATTCCCCTACGAGCCTTTTGAGAGGTACTGGTACTGTACCAGTATATAATTATTTCTCTAAGGGCGGGAATAGCCAACGAGAAGGGTTCGTGGCTGGCCCTGTAGGCTACATAGCCATAATGGGTAACAAGAGGAGTTCGTCCCTGGGGCTCAACGGGTTAATATGATAGACGTCATCCTAATTTGATGATCATTCTTGGATCACTCATGATCCTCTTTCTTAAAGGTTGGGGTCACGTGGTCAGCTTACGCACACACACACACACACACACACACACTCACACACACACACACACACACACACACACACACACACACACACACACACACACACACACACACACACACACACACACACACACACACACACACACACACACACACACACACACCCCCCCCCCCCCCCGTGGCGTAACTGATAGCGCGTCTGCCTCACAACCAGAAGGTCCCGGGTTCGAGACCCGGGTGGGGAAGAGACATTTGGGCAAGTCTCCTAACGATGTAGCCTCTGTTCACCTAGCAGTATAAATAGGAACCTGTATAAGTGGACGAAGTTGTGACGTCCCATCTGGGGTTGGTGATCGGTTACAAGGTGAGATGGGTATCGTACTGGTCAACCTAAGCTACTGGTCAACCTAAGCCTTCGGGTGAGACTGGTACCGTAGTGAGAATGGTATCGTACAGATTAACCCTAAGCCTTCGTTTCCAGATGTCGCCAATTGGCTAAAATACAAACTACACACACATCCACAGCCATTCCAACGATACATAAACACTTAACATGCATTTCACGCAATACATTCCCAGTTAAGGAGGCGCGATAATAATGAGCTTAGCTCGCATTGCGTGGATTCCCCTTGACGAACAAGCAAGTGAATTACTTACACACACATACACACACAAAGGAGAGGAGAGAGAGAGTGGTGCAAATCTCCCAACAAGAAATGATGGTGGGTGTGTATGTAGATTATGAGCGTGAGTGACTGTATTATGTGTGTGTGTGTGTGTGTGTGTGTGTGTGTAATAATAATAATAATAATCGGTTTATTTCAAGCCGGCAGCCAATGGGGCTGAAAATACACAGACTTAACATAGATCTTATCCTAATGGATCAACAGACTGATCCTGGCAGCTAACGAGAGCGCCTACATACTCCCAAGGGAGTAGGACGTGGGCAGGAGACTTTGTGTGTCCCCCGAGACGATCCGCCCAGATCTTGCCTTCACGGCCAGGGAAAGTTTTTGAGAGAACTTCCCCTGCCGGCGCGTGGGATTGAACCCCCGACACCAGAGCTAGTGCTCCCAATACAGAGTACTAAGCGCGCTCGGCCACCGTGTGTGTGTGTGTGTGTGTGTGTGTGTGTGTGTGTGTGTGTGTGTGTGTGTGTGTGTGTGTGCGTGTGTGTGTATGAGAGAGAGAGTGAGAATGGGGGACAATAAAAAATTCGTCTGCTATTTTTCCCGCCTTTGGTTCGCACCATAGACCCCTTTACATAGGAGTCTATGGTTCGCACCAACCTAAATTTGTTGCCATCGAGTGAATTGAATTTTTTAAATCGCAGTCCATCACAATATCACTGGATTTCTATAGTCATGAATGTTACAGACATATTACTCTAACATTCTATTCAGTACATTGTCCAATATACAAAGTATTTATGATTAATAAAACATATTTGATTAGGCCCACAAAAACACATGGCAGTCATTCGAAAAATAGTCCTGTTAATATTTTAATAGATAGGTATCCATGTCCTAAAATTAAAATACTATGTATAAAAACTCGAGATGAACTTATAAAATAATCGTCATTAGCCACTTTACTGGATATTAGGTTATACAATTATAAACTAGTTTCAGAACTGGCAAGCGCATAATAAATTGATGCCAGTGTTCGCTACCCATAATAGTCATTATACGAAACTTCTCGGACAGTAAACATCTCTTCCCCACTTAACTTACTTTGTTAAATTTGACATTAGTTGTGCATCTATGTGTACATTAGCAGTAATGGTGGTAGATATTTGTTTCCCACAGATGGAAATCTTAATATAATGTGGATTATAGTCTTAATAAAGGTAAAATGTTCAGTTATAGATTCTGTCGTGCGTGCGCGTGTGTGTGTATTCCAAGGTTGCCAGCGCACATCACATCTCCAAACTCGCCCAAATGTAGCCCAATCACTTAATACCACACAACAGACAATTTCAGCTATTTTAATCCTATCACACACATGTTCTGATATGTTTATCTTTAACAGCCATGCATGCATGATACTATGAGTTCCTCAAATATAACTAGGCCTAGTCCCATATGAGTAGTGGCCTACGTGTCACATCATTTAAATATTAATGAAATACCACATACATTATTATCACAATCATGCACTCATCAAATCTGCATCAATATCCCAATCCCCCCTCACAAACAATCACTTAATTAGGCTATTCAGTCATCACCACATAGGCTACCATACATGTATAGTACAGTCACCACCACATAGGCTACCATACATGTATAGTACAGTCACCACCACATAGGCTACCATACATGTATAGTACAACCAACAGAAAGCCATGATGAACGTTTGTATGAAATGTAGCCTAGCTATAGGCTACTCAACACTCGACACCTCTACAACTTTAATAGTATATAGAACCAGCCCAATTCCGCTTTCCTCAATGTTAGTTAGTTAGGATATTACTTCAGAGGCTATCCACCCCATCACACTGTAAATCAAGAATATAATATCGTTTGAAATAAATGGAAACTCGCAAATTTACGCTTCTGAACGAATCCTAAATAGCCCAATAGTGCGAACAAAAGAAGACCTTGGCAACACTGTGTACGTATATCCCGCCGCGGTCAGATGACGACCTAAACAGTCGCCCGTGGAAAAGGCAGTGTTGTAAAAAAAAATTGTCATCATCTTTTTCGAATTTCCTGCATCTCCACGTATGTAATTTGCTGCCTCTGTGTTCTATGACATTCTGATTCACATTGATTGATTTCCTGTCACTGGTCTAATAAGAAATATAGCCGGTAACATATTTAGCTGCCCGATTTGATAGTGGATTATAAATTGGTAACTTAAAAGCGCACGATAGCTTGTTTTGTAGGAAAGAAACTATAGTGCGCAGGCGCAGACATTCAACCTGCCAAATTCTACAGCTACAGAATATAATACCGTATGTTCAGCCAATTTCTACTGAAACACGTTTTTTTTTTTTTTTTAAAGACCTCCGTCTACGTATTGTGAAAAACCTGTTATCCTCCGGCAAATTGTGGGGTTGAGTGAGTGAAGGGGGGGACAGTGAATGAAGGAGGATACATGTTTTTCATAATACGTGTTGCTAGCCCCAAACGCACGAGCAACTGTGGCTTTCAACCATCCGACACATCCCCTTTTATTTATGTGCATCACACATGTTACATACAAATAAAGTTTATGTTTTGTTTTACCCTACTGTGGAAAGACTACGGATACACCACTCCTGCCCGGGCCTCACACAGTGGCATGACCCAGTCCTGTCGAACTGAGCTCATGACGCTGGTGGCATTGCCCCGGAGGATAGCCATCCCTAGTCTTTGCTTGAGCCAGAGGGTTTCCCGGGGTTCTCCTGAAACTTCTCTGATTTTACGGCCTATTTCATTCACCATCTTAAGGGTGGTAGGGCCGAAGACTCCTGAAGTTTCGAATGCCAGGGGCTCGAACTGATGATTTTCTGGCGATGGCTTGATATTTTTCTCGCTTTTATTTTCTGCTATCCGGGCGGCTTCACCTGCTTCGTCGGCGTTTCTGGCGATGTTGGTTTGTGGAGAAAGTGTCAACACATCTGGCATCCCACACTAGGCACCGGCCATTCTTGTAAGGGAAAGTGGTCATCCCATCTGGCCGTTTGCCGTCTTCTCTGTGAAGCCCATGTGGTTCGAGGATTGATGCACGGTTAGCACTCTGCAGGGCCCGTTTTATGACATCATTTAGTGCAGAGTGTCTTGGCAGGCGGCCTGCGTTGTAATTACATGACAAGGCATGGTGACCTTGAGCATCCATCCCCCCACCACACTTGCAAGTGTGTGGGTGACAAACTGCCGCACCCACTCTGAGCGCGATGGCAACCCGGAGCGCTTCAGCATCCAAGTGAGTTCCAAGAGGTGGGATGGGGATGGCGTGTAACCACAAGCCACTCTCCGAACAGTTTCAGTTTCAGTTTCTATGGAGCTCGTCCTGGAATCTTTACGACTCTGAACCTCACGATTCTATACAGGACTGGCCATTTGTATCGGCACTAGCTCAGAGAAGAGTGTTGAGAGGGGAGAAGGGGTGTTGGAGAGAGAGGAAGCTGTTGGAGTGGCTTTGTTATGTGTGTTTAGTCTGTATACGTCGTCAGGATGTCCCCTGACTGGGTGCGAGCATGTGAAACATGCTAGGACGTACTACCACACCCACTAAATGTCCGCCGTGGCAGGGATTCGATCCCGGGTCTTGCAGATTCACACGTGAGCGTGCTCACCACTGGACCACCACGGCTCCGGGCGGCTGCCTGGAGGCGTGCTTTTGCAACCTGGTCTGCATTGGTTAGGAGATTTTCTTGAGTTTTCTTCGCCAAGATGGTATCCCACGCTTTCTGCTTGCTCCTGGGGGTACCCTGAGGCTCCTCCTCTACTCCTGTACTTCCCTTCCAGGTGTTAATCGCTGCTGTTACGTCCCTATTAAGTGTCATTCCGTATTTGTTAGTAACTAAAAAGGAAGTAAATACAATACTTCAATGAGTATTAAAATTTCGCCCAGCCTATCACACCACATTAGATGAAACTAAGTTTCTAGTTCAATAAGCTGATATTTATGTATCAAATTATGTTAATTATTATATATTCACTGCATAAACTGTATTAAACCTCTTAAATCACGAAAACCCTCAAACACCTCAATGGTGTATCACACACGATAGTCATTTGAATAAGACCCCCAGCGCACTCGGGTTTTTAGTACTATTTTCCCTCATTGAGTTAGAGGTATATCTAGCTAGCTGTAAGAAGTGTGATGGAATATAAAGTACCGGTAGGGTATCTCACAGCCCTTTTAGCCCACTGCAGAGCAATACTTCTGGCCAAACAAAAGAGTGCAGTCCTCTCATTGCAAAGTGTGTACCGTACTCTCTGCTTTAAGGGGGGAGTCACCTGTTTTTTGTTTTCTCATTCTCTCCTTTTCTCTCTTTCTCTGGCTTGTATCCATTCGGCTCCATTCAGCCAACTGTTTTAAGACGTTTATCCCCATCCAGGTGTCGATTTCTTCCTGGCGAGCGATAGCGAGCCATTATATGGAGAAATCCGGCTTCGCCGGAGAAATTTTTCTATCGAAAAATGTACAAATTTAGCTTGCTGTAAAAACAAAATATATATACTATATATATATATATATATATATAGGCCTATGCTGGCTCGCGGAAAATATTGACACGTGGATGGGGGTATACGCCTTAAAACAGTAGGCTGAATGGGGCCGAATGGATATAAGCCAATGAGAGAGGGAGAGAGAGAAAAAAAGCGAGGTGGGCCCCCCCTAAGCCTTTGAGGATTATGACGCGTTTCAATAGTTCATTTTAGTAAACATTAGACTATTATATGCACATTAGAAAATATCTCGGACAATCAGAGGGATAAAACACGTAAAACAAATCTCAATTAACCCTTTAACTCCCGCAGATCTTTCTTAATCTTAACAAATCGTCTACTACCAGTAAATCATTCAATGACAGTGTGACCTCTAACACTAGAAGGGCTAAACTACCGCACTCCACGGAAGAACTGCCGGTATTAACTAAGTTCTAAATTAAGTTTGTTCCAGATAGAAGTGATTGTCAGTGAAACCGTGTTGTATTCACATCGAAGAAAAACACATAGTAAGTACCGGTATTTTAGTTATAGTCCACACTGTAAATCTAATTTCATATCTAAATAAAAC